>JAMQGT020000907.1:0-40661 GCA_024447675.2 Pterophyllum scalare
CAAACCCAGGCCTTCTAGATGTTATTCTAACTGTGAGGCAGCAGTGCTAACCACCGTGCCACCATGCTTAATACCTATGGCATGCTCTAATCTCTGTAATAAAATGTTATGGTCAACAGTATCAAAAGCTGCACTGAGGTCCAACAGGACAAGCACAGAGATGAGTCCACTGCCAGAGGCCCTGAGAAGATCATTTGTAACCTTCACTAATGCTGTTTCTGTACTGTGATGAATTTTGAAACCTGACTGAAACTCTTCAAATTAACCATTCCTCAGTTAGTTGTTTTGCAGCTACTCTTTCAAGGATTTTGGAGAGAAAAGGAAGCTTGGAAACTGGCCTATAATCAGCTAAGACATGGCTTTTTAAGTAGTGGTTTAATCACAGCCACCTTGAAGGCCTGTGGACCATAGCCAACTAACAACGACAGATTAATAATTTTTAAGATTGAAGCTTCAATAATTGGAAAGACTTCTTTGAACAATCTAGTAGGAATGGGATCTAATAAACATGTTGCTGGTTTGGTGGAAGTAACTATTGAAATTAACTCCAAAAGATCAATCAGAGAGAGTCTAAACAAATACCAGCAATGCTGAAAGCAACCAAACATGAAGATAAATCTTTGAGATGGTTATGAATAATTTTTTCTCTAATGTTAAAAATTTTTATTTGTAAAAAAATCCATGAAGTCACGACTAGTTAAAGTGAAAGGAATACTCGGCTCTACAGAGCTCTGACTCTTGGTCAGCCTGGCTACAGTGCTGAAAAGAAACCTGGGGTTGTTCATATGTTCTTCAAGTAATGATAAATAGTAAGATGTCCTAGGTTTACGGAGGGCTTTTTTATAGAGCAAACAAACTCTTTTTCCAGGCTAAATGAGCATCTTCTAAATTAGTGAGACGCAATTCCCTCTCCAGCTTACTTACGGGTTATCTGCTTTAAGCTGCGCATTTGTGAATTTTACCACGAAGTCAGGCACTTCTGATTTGAGGCTTTCCTTTTTAGAGGAGCCACAGTATCCAAAGTCGTGCACAGTGCGGATGTAAAACTATTGACGAGATAATCTACCTCACTGGGAGTTTAGGCGGCTACTCTGCACTGTGTTGGCACATGGCACTGAAGAGCATAATAATGAAAGATCCTTAAACTTAGTTACAGCACTTTCAGAAAGACTTCTACTGTAATAAAACTTATTCCTCACTGCTGTGTTATCCATTAAAGTAAATGTAAATGTTACCAAGAAATGATCAGACAGGAGGGGGCTTTCAGGGACTACTGTTTCTTCAGTGTCTATGCCATATGTCAGGACAAGATCAGGAGTATGATAAAAGTGGTGGGTGGGCTCCTTTACATTTTGGGAGAAGCCAATCGGATCTAGTTGGTGTCTGCGAGTGCACACTAATTACATGCTATGATGCTGTATGTAATGCCTGCACCCATCTATGAAAATTTAATGCTCATGGGAGGAATATCAGTATACTGCTGATTTCCTGTCACCACTAGGTAGTGTTATGAGTGTGATGCAAAGCTGGTAGATAGGTGCGTCCAGACTCACTCTCACTTTCATGAAACATATGAAGTTTGGGACAAATTGGACCATGTCTTTTTGAGATATGACAATTGGATGCCCTGTGGTATATGATTGAAATCCAAAGATCAAAGTGTTGTTACGGCAACACTGTTTGAGGTTCTATAAAACCTGGGATAAACTTTGATGGGCTACTTGTCTAGATGATCTGGAGTGATTTTGGTCTCACTGGGTCAAGTGCCCTAGGAGGAGTTCATTCAAATACAACGCCTGAAAATGGCAGAAAATGACACTTTAAATTGAAGATGGCTGATTTCCTGTTGGGTTTCGGGTATGGCTCCAAGAGACTTTCTTGCATGTGTTAGGATGTTACATTTGGCTGCACAATTTGAGATATGTAAATAAAATGTAGCTCCAGGGCTATGTATAAAATGTGGTATTTTATGATATTTCCAGTTCCCACTAGGTGGCACTCTAACTTTTACTTACTATATGCATATCAATGTGTTCAGGAGAGGAGGCTTATCAAAGCACTGTAGTTTCACCATCCCGCCAGGGTCACGCCCTTTGGTGAATACCAAATCCTTAAGGCATTCCAGGCGAAATTTGAAATGGTTCTACTCAACCATCTTGGAGCTGTACCTCAAAGTGTATAACAGCACATTTCCTGTTCCCACTTGTTTGGCGCTGTGACTTTCCTTAAATACAGGTGCTGGTCATAACAGTAGAATATCATGAAAAAGTTTATTTATTTCAGTAATTCCATTCAAAAAGTGAAACTTGTATATTATATTCATTCACACAGACTGATATTTTGAAATGTTTGTTTTTTAATTTTGATGATTAACTGACATCTAATGAAAAATCCAGATTTAGAAATTCTCTGAAAATTAGAATATTACTTAAGACCAATACAAAAAAAAAGATTTTTAGAACTGTTGGCCAATTGAAAAGTATGAACATGAAAAGTATGAGCATGTACAGCACTCAATACTTCGTTGGGGCTCCTTTTTCCTGGATTACTGCAGCAATGCGGCATCTGTGGCACAGCACAGGTGTTATGAGAGCCCAGGTTGCTCTGATAGTGGCCTTCAGCTCTTCTGAATTGTTGGGTCTGGCGTATCGCATCTTCCTCTTACAATACCCCATAGATTTTCTATGGGGTTAAGGTAGGGCGAGTTTGCTGGCCAATTAAGAACAGGGATACCATGGTCCTTAAAGCAGGTACTGGTAGCTTTGGCACTGTGTGCAGGTGCCAAGTCCTGCTGGAAAATGAAATCTGCATCTCCATAAAGTTGGTCAGCAGCAGGAAGCATGAAGTGCTCTAAAACTTCCTGGTAGACAGCTGCATTGACCTTCGACCTCCGAAAACACAGTGGACCAACACCAGCAGATGACATGGCACCCCAAACCATCACTGACTGTGGAAACTTTACACTGGACCTCAAGCAACGTGGATTCTGTTCCTCTCCTCTCTTCCTCCAGACTCTGGGACCTTGATTTCCAAAGGAAATGCCAAATTGACTTTGGTCAGAGAACATAACTTTGGAGCACTCAGCAGCAGCCCAGTCCCTTTTGTCTTTAGCCCAGGTGACTGTTCGTTGTGATTTGGCGCTATATAAATAAAATTGAATTGAATTGAGACGCTTCTGACACTGTCTCTTGTTCAAGAGTGGCTTGACACAAGGAACGTGACAGCTGAAACCCATGTCTGTGCCTGGTGGTTCTTGAAGCTCACCAGTTTTGAAATTTAGATCGCCACTGGTCTGTAGATTACATTGATCAAATATGAAGTTGATCTCATCCAAATCCTAGGAGTATCGCCCATTTAATTCAAAATAGCGGATTTCCTGTTGGGTGTAGGGCATTGGACCCAGTGGTCTTTTTTGCTTGTCTGGACATGTATATGTGTAACAATTTTCATACATGTACATGAAACACAACAGTGGGAATTGAAATAAAGGTGGTGCTGTAGAGCTATTTTGAAAGGACCGTGTCTGAAACCATTAAAATACCTAAATTTTCACCAGACCTGACATGTGTGCAAAATTTCATGAGTTTTTGAGCATATTCAGGCCCTCAAAAAAGCAATTCATTTGCCTGAATAATCAAAAGCGGATACAATAGGGTCTTCGCACAGGTTGTGCTCGGGCCCTAATAACGAAGATTGTTGTGGCCTCAACCAATCTGTTGAGATCAGGCTGTATTGTCTGCCCAGTCAAAATAGGTCAAACCAAAGTGGCCTTAGTAATGCGTGAAGATTTGCTTAATGTGATTCAAAGTACTACTAGGAGGGGGGAAAAGTCACAAAACTGAACATCTGCTTAGCTGATTATCTCAACAACAATAGTAAAAATGTCACATGGAGAGAGAAAAAAATTAATCAATTTTTGTATATTCAGCTGCAATTTATCCCAGCTGTCACTGGGCAAGAAGCAGAATACATCCTGCACAGATCGACATTTCATTGCAGGGCTCACACAGAAACACATAATTACTTAGTCATACATTCATGCATTTGGCCAGTTCAGAATCCCGTATTAACATAACATACTGTAATTACTGTATTTATTGTACTTCCATTATTATTTTTCAGTTTTTCTATGCTTCTTATTCTTTTATTTTACACTGCTCAAAAAAAAGGGAACACTCAAATAACACATCCTAGATCTGAATGAATGAAATATTCTCATTGAATACTTTGTTCTTTACAAAGCTGAATGTGCTGACAACAAAATCACACAAAAATCATCAATGGAAATCAAATTTATTAACCCATGGAGGCCTGGATTTGGAGTCACACACAAAATTAAAGTGGAAAAACACACTACAGGCTGATCCAACTTTAATGTAATGTCCTTAAAACAAATCAAAATGAGGCTCAGTATTGTGTGTGGCCTCCACGTGCCTGTATGACCTTCCTACAACACCTGGGCATGCTCCTGATGAGGTGGCAGATGGTCTCCTGAGGGATCACCTCCCAGACCTGGACTAAAGCATCCGCCAACTCCTGGACAGCTGTGGTGCAATGTGGTGGATGGAGCGAGACATGATGTCCCAGATTTGCTCAATCAGATTCAGGTCTGGGGAACGGGCGGGCCAGTCCATAGCTTCAATGCCTTCATCTTGCAGGAACTGCTGACACACTCCAGCCACATGAGGTCTCAGCATTGTCCTGCATTAGGAGGAACCCAGGGCCAACCGCACCAGCATATGGTCTCACAAGGGGTCTGAGGATCTCATCTCGGTACCTAATGGCAGTCATGCTACCTCTGGCGAGCACATGGAGGGCTGTGCAGCCCTCCAAAGAGATCCCACCTCGCACCCACCATTACTGACCCACTGCCAAACCGGTCATGCTGAAGGATGTTGCAGGCAGCAGATCGCTCTCCGCGGCGTCTCCAGACTCTGTCACGTCTGTCACATGTGCTAAGTGTGAACCTGCTTTCATCTGTGAAGAGCACAGGGCGCCAGTGGCAAATTTGCCAATCCTGGTGTTCTATGGCAAATGCCAAGCGTTCTGCATGGTGTTGGGCTGTGAGCCTGGTTCTGCTGGAGGTTTCTTCCTGTTAAAAGGCAGTTTTTCCTTCCACTGTCTCCAAGTGCTTGCTCATGGGATTGTCTGACTGTTGGCTTTTCTCTGTATTATTGTTGGGTCTTCCACTTACAATAGAAAGCACCTTGAAGTGACTGTTGTTGTGACTTGGCATAATATGAATAAAAATTAATCAGATTTTAATTTGGTCATCTACTGAGAAATGCTCTGACAAGGTCAAATGATTATGAACCATTATGCTCATGTTACAAAAAACTCAGGCTTGCTAATTACAGCACAGTGAATAAAAACTATTGCGCTCTTCTTCTTTCAGCTGTTCCCTTATAAGCAGGGGTGAAAGTAGTTTTAAATTCTTGCCGGTACTATGACAAAAAATGTTAATTATATATATATATATATATATATATATATATATATATATATATAAACAACTATTGCCTGCCTGGATAAAGCAGAAATTAGAATCACTTGACAATGTGGAATATATTTTTGTTGTTAAGGAACTGAGATGTTTGCACACTGTACACTAACACAAGCAGACCGACATTAAACGTAGCGGTGAACGTTTTGACCTGTTAACTAGCCAAACCAAAATCACCTGCAAAACTACGCCCTCTGGTTATTGCTGGCTCTTGAAAACCCCTTTCGTTGCCTGCTAACTGGCCGTGTCCTGTCCCGTATGTAGTGCATATTATATGGAAGGCTAGACCCTCCCATTTTGATTGACACCTCTTTCGACCAATCATATTAAGAGATCGGTTTTCCTGAGCCAATAATAACCAGGGGGCGTCACGTAGCTTTTCGGTTGATTTTGGTGCAGCCAGTTACATGATTGGCTGAATGAGAAGTCAATAAAAATAGGAGGGTCTAGGCCAATTAGCTACACCCGTCCCGCTTACAGGATGTGGCTGTCCGTTGATCAAAGCCTCCATCTCTGAGGGGAGAGAAGCTAGAGAGTTGAGGCTCCAGTATAGCACGAACAGTTCAGAAACAGTTTGAAATGAGAAAAAAAAGCTATTTATTAACGGATTAAGTCGTGTTTTAGACTGCTTATTGCTAGCAGATCTATTCTGACCCAAAGTATAGCCGTGACCGGTTCTGAATGAAGGCTTTACAGCAAACAGCAGCACCAGCTCTTCCCGGTACTTCGTACCGGCGCAGAGTCTTTTAGTGGTACCGGCTTACTTTCACCCCTGCTTATAAGTCGCTACAGCAGATCATCAGCCTCCATGTTTCCCCGTCACTAGCATCCTCCTCTGTCACCAATCCTCTGCATATCCGCCATCACTACATCCGAGAATCTTCTGTGGTCTTTTTGCATATTGAAAGTGGCCCAAAAGTTAGATACTTAAAAAGAAACTTTCACAAAAAAATCAAAACAAACTTTTAACCTTTATTTAAGCAGGAGGTAAAGATGTTAAGTGTTTTGTTTCTGCAAAATGTTCTTAACATCATTTCCCAAGTAGATATATGCACATTACTCCTGTGGGTTCTTTACTCTGGGTAAATCCTGCTGTACATAGCCAGATATAGAGATAGAAGATTACAGTGTCTGCACTATGCCTTAGTAGCAGAGTTCCCTATATCTTCTACAGCTTTGACACTGCTGTGTTGACTGTTGATGTGTTGAGTCATTTCCTTGCGGTTGGTTACCATGTGGCCACACTGCACACAAGTATAACGTCCTCTGGTGTGCTCCCAAAGGATGCGTCTGCTGTGGGCCATACCTAATGCACAAAAGAACAAACAACTCTTAAACATCAGAGGTAATTGAGGTTTCTCATTTGTTCACTGAATACTCATTTGTTACAAACCTTTCAGCATTTACTTAGGATATTACACAGGATAACTTAATGGATATTCAGTCATATTGTGACCTACTTTAATTATTTCTAAAAGGATAATACAACCAGGAAACGACTTTAACTACTGTTGCACTCACACTAGGTGGGGTTGCCTTATATCACACCTGAGCATAACTGCTTCCAAGCTGCTTAAAATTGGGATGCAGTGCTGTCTAATCTAAAACTACACTCTTCATTATTAGCTAGCATTGTGTTAGTTGAATCATAAGTTTTCTTACTGACATTTTTAACTGCAAACAATTTAATTTAACAACTATATCCCTATAAAGAACTTTAATATAAATTACAATCCAATTTGATCAATCAGCTGTATATTGGCTATTGATCTACACTTTATTGCCTTCACACTCATATGAACTTGAGTAGCATGCCATTCTTAATCTAGAGAGTTTAATAGGATGTCAGCCACCCTTTGCAGCTATAACAGCTTTAACTTTCCTGGGAAGGTTTTCATTAGGTTGAGGAGTGTTTACGGGAATTTCTGACCATTCTTCCAGAAGCACATTTGTGAGGTCACAGACTGAAGGCCTGGCTCACTGTCTCTTCTCTAATTCATCCCAAAGGTGTTCTACTGGCTTGAGGTCGGACTCTGTGCATGCCAGTCAAATTCTTCCACAACAAACTGGCTCCATCTATGTCTTTGCGCACCAGTGTACAAAGCAAAGTCCATAGCCACATTGGAACAACTCAATTTTATTTATATAATGCCAAATCATAACAAACAGTATCCTCAAGGTGCTTAAACAGGAAGGGGTGACCCCCAAACTGTTTGCACAAAGTTGGAAGCATGAAGCTGTCCAAATTGCTTTATACCACTGCATCCTTGATTGCAGTTGGTGATGTAAGGCTTGCATGAAGCTGCTCAGCCATGGAAACCCAGTCGATGACACACTCCACAGGCTGTTCTTGAGCTAATCTTGCCTACCACTTCAGGGTTGAGTTGCTGTTGCTCCCAATTGCTTCCACTTTGTTATAATACCACTGACTGTGGAATATTTAGAAGTGAAGAAATTTCACGACTGGACTTGCTACACAGGTGGCGTCCTATTACGGTACCATGCTGGATTCACTGAGCCCCTGAGAGCGACCCATTCTTTCACAAATGCCTGGGCGCTTGGTTTATGCACCTGTGGCCATGGAAGTGATTGGAACACCTGAATTCAATGATTTGGGTGCATGAGTGAATACTTTTGGCAATATAGTGCATCATTAAACCTTCATCACTCCATCCACTGATGAAGACAGAAAACCAATCAAAGCTCCAAAAACCATAGTTTTTGTCCAAAGTTAATTAAATTTTACAGCAGGGTGAATCTGAAACTACAACAATGCAGAGGGTGTGAGGAATTTCTTTTTCCCCTTTTTTTTTGATGAATCACACAGATCTATGTGCAGAGAAAACCACACATTGGCAGCCCTTATGAGTATCTGCAAATTTGGGTCGCTTAGATGACCAGTTTACTCTGGAAGGGAACATCTATTTACATTTTGCAAATTACAGCTGTGTGCATCAGTGGGAGGATATACTCACCTTGATTCTTCTTCCAGACAGCTGACAACCCAGGAGGAGAGTGAGGTGTGGATACTGGAGAAGGTTGAATGGGCTCAGGAGACCTGGTCTGTTTCTGGTGCTGACCCTGGAAATCAGGAGGGTCAGGATTTGCTTCTGAACCATCCATATTTAGAGATGAGGGTATATTAGGGGCTTTTTCCATGAGCATTTGCTGAGGGGAGGTTTCTGGGAGAGGCAAGACAGAGGACCCGAGCAGAGCGGGGGTTGAGGAGTCTGCCTGAGGATCAGCAGGGTGGATGGCTCCATCGGGGTTTGGGATTTGAGAAGGCAGTTGTTGGGGTGCAGACACTGATTCCAGCCATGGGGCTATGTTTGGGTTGGTAACAGCTGCAGCCTGGGGGGTGTCTGTTCAGGAGGCTTTGATTTACGTGGCACTTTAGAACAGGTGTGCAGGTGAGTCAGTAGGCCACGGTACGATCGCAACTTGGTACGACAGCTTTCACACCTTCAGAAACGAAAACAGCAAGGCATGATTCAAAACAATTTTAACAATAAATTCAAAGTATATTAGTGAGCTGAAGTAAGTATCTTAAAGACCTCAGTACTCTTTCACCCTAACAGAGCACTTCGCTCTCAGACTGCTGACTTACTTGTGGTTTCCAGGATACTTAAGAGTAGAATGGGAGTCAGAGTCTTCAGCTTTTCTATGATGCACCATTTCTTTTTCATTCATCTATTTTCACTCTGTTTATACCCCACTCTGCATTTAATCATTAGTGATTATTAATCTCTGGCTCTCTTCCACAGTGTGTCTTCTGTCCGGTCTCCCTCCCCTTACCCAGAACCGGTCACAGTGCATGGCTGCTTATAAGTGATTTAGCGCTACATAAATACAATTGAATTGGTGAGTAAAACACAGGCCAACTCACTGGAAGAAAATATTGGGTTTATGATGATGCCTCATATGTTCCATCAGTTTCTGCATGCTAGAGAAGGAACCACTGCAGCCCACCGTAGAGCACAGCAACACTTTACCTGAGGAGAAGAAACATACCATTACCCTGATTTGATGCAACTTTTCTCACATTTTTAAAATATACTACTCAAAATCAGAGTTTAGTATCAAGTGAATTAAACCTCTGGGATATTGATCTGGTCAGTTAAGTAGCAGAGGGGCTTGGTAATCAGTTTCAGCTGTTTTGGTGTTCATGAAATTAACAACAGGTGCACCAGAGGGGCAACAATGAAAAACCCCCCAAAACAGGAATAGTTTTACAGGTGGAAGTCACTGACATTTTTTCTCTCCTCATCTTTTCTAACTGTTATCACTAGTTTGCATTTGGCTAGGGTCAGTGTCACTACTGGTAGCATGAGGCAATACCTGAACCCTTCAGAGGGTGCACAGATAGTCCAAATCCTCCAGAATGGCACATCAATACATGCCATTACCAGAAGGTTTACTGTGTCTCCCAGCACAGTCTCAAGAGCATGGAGGATATTCCCGGAGACAGGCGGTTACTCTAGGAGAGCTGAACGGGGAGATAGAAGGTCTTTAACTCATCAGCAGGACCAATATCTGCTCCTTTGTGCAAGGAGGAACAGGATGAGCACTGCCAGAGCTACAAAATTACCTCCAGCAGATCACTGGTGCGAATGTCTCTGGTTAAACAATCAGAAACTTGATGAGGGTGGCCTGAGGGCCCAACATCCTCTACTGGGCCCCCTGCTCACTGCCTGGCACCGCAGATCCCAAATGGTATTTGCCATAGAATACCAGAATTGTCAAGTCCATCAATGGCACTTTGTGCTTTTCACAGATGAGAGCAGGTTCACCCTGAGCATATGTGACAGACATGAAAAGGTCTGGAAAAACCGGGAGAATGCTCTGAATCAACATCATTTACCATGACCAGTTTGGTGGTAGGTCAGTGATGGTGTGGGGAAGCAAATCCATGGAGGGACGCACAGACCTCTACAGACTAGGCAATGGCACCCTCACTGCTATTAGGTATCAGGATGAAATCCTTGGACTCACTGTCAGACCCTCCGCTGTTGCAGCAGGTTCTACATTCCTCCTGGTGCACAGCAGTGCCTGGCCTCATGAAAATTGGCTGCTGCCACCAGAGACTATAGGTCTTTACACAATGGACGTGTTAATTTCATGCAGATGTTTCGTGCATTAAAATTTTTTTTGGACTCGCTTGTTCTAAATGCAGCTGTTCACACCAACTATGTCAGTTCACAGGGATCAAACCATAAAACTCTCCCTGCTGCCCCTCCTTTCTAGTGAGTTGGATGAACCCAGAATCTGTTTCTTCCTTCTCTTATTTAGAAACATCACAACCTCATTATATCATCATTTGATGTCGACTTCATTTCTTTCACAGTGCGCTTTAGGAGGATGATTTATTCGCAAAAACGCAACACGTCTGGTGTGTATTTAGGTTACACGACAAGATCACATCCAAAAGATTCGGAATTTCGTGTCGCCTTTACGCAACGCATCCGGTGTGGAACGGCCTTAAGGCAGCAGACTAATCCTAAATTGCTTCTCTCCTAACTTCACCATTGCCAGATTCTGCTCATTTCCTACACTCTCTTTTTTATTCAAATAACATTTGAGTTGTATAATCTTTTTTTTTTCTTCCAAAAGTTCAAATAAGGCTTCAAATTAAATCAAAAACATTTTTCCATCCAAAAGACCTGAAAAGTTTAGATGATTCAGTTCATACAGAGGCTTACTATTCAGAATGAATGCTGATATTAATGCGAGAAAAAAAAGGAGGCAATATAGCTGCTCCTATTGTCCTTCGCTCGTTAACTAACATAACTGAAATGGTGGCGCTTAGCACACATCATCCATGAGAGCTTGTTTCCGGCAGGTAAACTAACAGAAACATTCCTGTACAAACATTAACAGGTATCAACGATGCACTGGCGTACCCATCCAGAGCTGACGTCACAGCTCCAGCGTGCTGGCGTTTGAAACACTCAGCATTGCAGTGATGCTGCCGTGGAAAGAAAGCTCTGCTTTGCACAGTCTGCATTCAGCTTCATTTTGGTGTTCTGTCAAATGCTCCCACACCTTGGACACCTTAGCCCCCATATCATCCTCTAGTGTATTGCAATTTCAAAATCACACTATAAGCGGAACCAAATAGATGGATGAAATTCCACATCTGCAAATTTTTGTAGTCGACATCACCGATTATGTTGATGAATCATTGCAGCCCTATTGAAGAAAATAAATAATTAAAAAAAAACATAAGCTCTACCTACACTTAATTACTAAAAAACAAACAAAAAAAAAATCAAGTGGAGTACAACACAGAAAGGGTGTGAGATGTCACATTTAACATCACAGCCCCTGTGGGCAAGAGAAATGATCATCATGTCACAAAATACTGACATGAACAACTCCAAAACTCCTAACTATTAATGGTGATAAAAGAAACAAAACAAAACCAAAAAACAAACATATTTGCTTTTGGACCAATATTTGCTGGGCAACTTTGAACACGAGAACAATACGATTATTGAGAGTTAACACCAGATAAACTGTTCAGGTCAGTTAGGGCCTTCCAGAATAGAAAATTACTATTAAAAAAGTTTGTTTATGTCCACAAAGGCAATTGCAGTGCAGAATCTCACCAGGCAGAGACTGAGCTGGGATCTCATGATCCTTGATGTGGCTTTCCAGAGCGCTTGTCTCACTGTACACTCGCTTACAGCCATGCAATGGACATGGTATCCTCTTATTACCTGAAATTGACAAATATGACTTTTATAAACCATTATAAACAGAACTATTCATGTAATGCAAATAATCTAAATAATATAAGCAATTTCATAAACTGCCTGGATGTGTTTTTTTCCTGGATTTTTTGTTGATATTCTGTCTCTCGCCATTAAAATTAAACTAATAACAGAAATTGAGTTTGAAATTCCTCACAAGTATGTACAGTTACATATTTATATATGTGTGTATGTGTCTATATAAAAAGTGAATTAAAACTGGTAGTAGGAGGTGGTTATGGCGTGATATTATTCATTACTCTGACCTAAATTTACTGCTGTTGCATTGGAAGTTTGTGTCCCAGTAGCAAGTGCACTGGGCAGCATTAGCAATTGATAGCCAACAGCCTGTATTATTTGTGGTTTAAATAAAAATTTCAAGGTAATAACTCATTTTCTCTTGTATTTTGATTAGAGTGAGCATTTAAGATTGGGTGGGACCCATGGGATGTTCTGGTTTTTAAGTGGTGCGCAGCACTCTTGACTTTGGGAATGGCTGCTATAAAGTAGAAAATGGAGACTTTTGTGCTCCTGTTTGATGTTTGAATTAAAGAAATGCTAAAAGAACGGGGGACTAAAATTTCACAGGTGAGAAGCTCTGAATTTAGTAATCTTTATCTAAAACTGTCCTATTGTTAAAAAAAATACCTGAAGGGAGGCTGGTCTCCCTTACCAATCTGAAAAATTTTCACATCTCTGCCACTGTATTGTAGAAATCTGATAAACTTCTGTGAAGTAGCTTAACTTGCAAATTACTTGTAAACATGAATTAAAATAATTACTTTTAATTTAGACCTTTTAGCCATTAAATTTCCTTAAAAATTAGCAGCTTTTAATCACAGAGGATTTGGGATAGGGGGTGTGAAAGCGACTGGCTACTACCGGGTAAAGGATAAGAGCTACGCATTTTGATAGTACAGCCTGGGGAGTCCCTCCCTCAGCTGACTGGACAGGACCCTGGTTGTGGGGGTCCACCTGGTACCAGATTCCAGTACTGACAATGACTGCTGAATGGGCTACAGCATGGGAAAATTGTTCATTTGTTTTTATCTCACTGCCTGGGCTTTTTCTGGCCATTCAAGGATTCACCGGCCGCGTATTTACCTGAACTGCATATTATAGAGAATCACAATTATTTGTTTTACGTCTGCAAGTCACAGCAGATTAATGATACACAACACTGTGTACGATTCGTCGGCATTTCTCAGTTCAAGTCAAACACGGGACAAGTCAGCTTTTTTCCTAACCGCAGTGCAGCCAAACAAGCGACGATTTGTGCCGATTTTTTATCCTGCGTTCAGACCGCTAACCGCTAGCAAAATGGTGACCACAGCAGCGAAAACTATAACTGCATATGCGTAAATAGTTTTTAAAAACGACATCAAAGCGCAGAGACGTTGACATCTGTCTTATTATTTCACTAAATTACAAACCTCCGTTTCCATTTTCAGACGTCTGTAAAACGACAGCTCCAGCAGCCATTGTCGTTGTCTGATCCAGTCGTACTGCTTCGGCTTCTTCGTGTTTGTTCGCGGTTGGCAAATAAGAAAAGTGAAATAGCACCACCCAGCGGTATGGACTGTGGACAAACTGAACACTGTGAAAAAAACTGTAATTCACAAAACATTTCCTGTAAATTTTACTATTTTTTGTTAATTTAAATATGCGAAATGCCATTAAAATAGACTGCTAGCATGTCCATGTAAATTAACATCAGAAAACTTGTAACTAGGAATAACTAATAAAAAAAATTGGAGACTGGAAAAAGTAGTCAGAAGGTTCACATAATTTTATAAATATATATTGTTTATTTAACAGATAAAAAAGATCCACTTTACCACTGTAAATACATAACTGTTTGTTAACCAACAGATAAGTTTTCACCACATAAATGTTAAGAAATATAATAATTTTTGATATATGTGTATAACAGCTAACAGTATTAGTAAACTGTCAAAATAGTTTATATCATTGAAAGCAGCTGTAATTACTGTGTGTTTACAGATGGTGTATTTTATAGTAGTTCTGTAGCTTTTAAAATTGACCAACATTGGTGAAATTACAAAAAAGTAATATGTAAGAGCCATTTCTTGTCTTTTGTATTTTGATTTACATTGTTGATTGTAGTTGAGTGTCTGCATACTAGAGGGCGGTATAAGGTGACAGGTTAAATAGGTATTGTGAATAATGACAGCCAGGTGTGCTGTTAGCCGGGAGGAAGCACACAGTTTTTTGACCTCACCTGTGTTTTAGGTTGCGGGTGGCCAGCAATTGGGCCTTTCATTAGTTGCACGCAATTGTTTGTGTTGAGCTATTAAGTGCTTATTTGTTGTGGACACTGGTACAAAATAAATGAGATGAGCTTCACTTCATGGATGTTGTGGATGGCACTCATTTTTTAACCAACGGAGACGCGTCAATCAAGTAATCACGCCGGCACAGCAGCCCCTCGGTAGTAGCCTGTAAAGTGGTGCATCAAGTCACTACACTTTGAGTCAAAAAAAACTCTGCTGTTCTTTGGGCATTTGGCCAGCATAACAGTCTCTGCACAGGGTAGAAAACATCTGTTATTGGGATATTAAAGCAGGAGAGATTTGAGTAATAATAATGCCTTAGACTTATATAGCGCTTTTCACGGTACTCAAAACGCTTTACAGTTCTGTGCACCATTCATTCACACCTCAATCATACTTGGTGGTGATAAGCGACTAATGTAACCACAGCTGCCCTGCGTGGCCTACGGCCCCTCCGACCACACTCAGGCAATGTGGGTTAATGACACAATGACAGCACACGATCAGAACCCGACTCGAACCCACGACCTTCCGGTTGCGAGGTGAGCACCTACCTACTGCACCACTGCCACCGAGTGGATTCTTTACTGGAATGAAGGTCGATTTGGCGAGTTGGAGCAAAGAGGAGGAAAGCCGACAGACACGGCCACATCACGTTACGTCTCCCGGCCGGAAAGCAGGGAGCCAACGCACATCGCTGCACGGTAGGACGCCGCTGAGAAACACCGGTTACATCTTCAGGCGCCCAGCGTTTTACAGAGGTGTGTGTAGCGCTACCGGTATAATGATGGCCATCCTTTATTGATGTGTGCACACACCTATTAGGCGTAATTCCAATGTCGCTGAATAAAACATTATAAACGATCGGATGTGATCATTGGTGGAAATAAGACAGTGAGTGAACTGGAAAACTTTTCTGGTGTCTGCGCGCTGGCAGAGGCTGCCACGTGAGAGACAGTGGACAATGGGAATAAAGATGAAATAAAATCTGATGTGAAGGTGAAAAGAGCTGGTAAAATGACTTATAAAGCACTGATTGAAAAATCAGAGCGGTTACAAAATACCAGGAAAAATAAACTCAATAAGATTAAAGGTTTGAGAAAAGAAATTAAAGAGTATTTGAGTAATGGTAACATAACAAAGGTAAAATGTAATCTTGAAAAAAATGGTTGATTTGTGTGGGGAAACAAAAGAGGTGCATGATTCTCTGGTGTCTGGATGGAAGATGGATTGAAGGCCCAAAATTTCTCTTCAAGCCAGAAGAAGCCAGGAAAGAGTTCTGATCTCCCACCATTTGCTAACGTGGGAGTTGATAATTGAGATTAATAATAACTAATGAGCTAAATACAGAGTGGAGTATAAACAAGTAAATAAGGTGAATGAAAAAAGAAACAGTGCATTATGGGGAACCCCCCTCCAGCAGCCTAAGCCTATAGCAGCATAACTAAGGGGTGGTTCAGGGTCACCTGACCCAGCCCTAATTATAAGCTTGATCAAAGAGGAAGGTTTTAAGCCTAATTTTAAAAATAGAGAAGGTGTCTGTCTCCCTAATCCAAGCTGGGAGCTGGTTCCACAGACGAGGGGCCTGAAAGCTGAAGGCTCTGCCTCCCATTCTACTCTTAAGTATCCTAGGAACCACAAGTAAGCCAGCAGTGTGAGAGCGAAGTGCTCTATTTGGGTGATACTGGACTATAAGGTCTTTGAGATAAGATGGGGCCTGATTATTCAAGACCTTGTATGTTAGGAGAAGGATTTTAAATTCTATTCTAGATTTAACAGGGAGCCAATGAAGAGAAGCCAATATGGGAGAAATATGCTCTCTCTTTCTAGTCCCTGTCAGTACTCTAGCTGCAGCATTTTGGATCAGCTGAAGGCTTTTCAGGGAGCTTTTAGGACAGCCTGATAATAATGAATTACAGTAGTCCAGCCTAGAAGTAATAAATGCATGGATTAGCTTTTCAGCATCATCTGACACAGGATGTTTCTAATTTTAGAAATATTGCGCAAATGCAAAAAAGCGGTCCTACATATTTGTTTAATATTTGCATTGAAGGACATATCCTGGTCAAAAATGATCCAAGATTTCTCACAGTGTTACTGGAGGCCAAGGTAATGCCATCCAGAGTATGTATCTGGTCTGACACCATGTTTCTAAGATTTGTGGGGCCAAGTAAAAGAACTTCAGTTTTATCTGAATTTAGAAGCAGGAAATTAGAGGTCATCCAGGCCTTAATGTCTTTAATACATTCCTGCAGTTTAACTAATTGATGTGTGTCATCTGGCTTCATGGATAGATAAAGCTGAGTATCATCTGCATAACAATGAAAATTGATGCAATGCTTTCTAATAATACTGCCTAAGGGAAGCATGTATAATGTAAATAGAATTGGTCCTAGCACAGAACCCTGTGGAACTCCATAATTAACCTTAGTGTGTGAAGAAGACTCCCCATTTACATGAACAAATTGGAGTATATTAGATAAATATGATTCAAACCACTGCAGTGCAGTTACCTTTAATACCTATGGCATGCTCTAATCTCTGTAATAAAATGTTATTGTTCAACAGTATCAAAAGCTGCACTGAGATCCAACAGGACAAGCACAGAGATGAGTCCACTGTCAGAGGCTGTAAGAAGATCATTTGTAACCTTCACTAATGCTGTTTCTGTTCTGTAATGAATTCTGAAACCTGACTGAAACTCTTCAAATAAACCGTTCCTCTGCAGATGATCAGTTAGCTGGAAGAGAGTCTTAACAAATACCAGCAGTGCTGAAAACAGCCAAACATGAAGATATGTCTTTGAGATGGTTATGAATAATTTTTTTCTCTAATGTCTAACATTTTATCTCTGAAGAAATTCATGAAGTCATTACTAGTTAAAGTTAAAGGAATACTCGGTTCAACAGAGCTCTGACTCCTTGTTAGCCTGGCTACAGTGCTGAAAAGAAACCTGGGTTTGTTCTTATTTTCTTTAATCAGTAAGATTTTCTAGCTTCACGGAGGGCTTTTTTGATGAGCATCTTGTAAATTAGTGAGACGCTATTCCCTCTCCAGCTTATGGGTTATCTGCTTTCAGCTGCATGTTAGTGAATTATACCACAGAGTCAGGCCTTTCTGACTTAAGGCTTTCCTTTCAGAGGAGCCAGTGTATCCAAAGTCGTACGCAGTGAGGATGTAAAACTATTGATGAAATAATCTACCTCACTGGGAGCAGAGTTTAGGTAGCTGCTCTGCACTGTGTTGGCACATGGCACTGAAGAGCATAATAATGAAGGAATTAGATCCTTAAACTTAGTCACAGCACTTTCAGAAAGGCTTCTACTGTAATAAAACTTATTCCACACTATCTGCAACTTTTGAAAATGTTTTTCTAAGCCATGGCCACTTGATCTTTACTCATTTTTATAATGCTAAAACCTACAAAATCAAATAAGCATTTTCTTTAGACTAAAGTATATGGAGTGTTCTGCCTTATCAATTCAACATGCATTCAGGATCCTTTGACATTCTCCAAGCTGTGTATCTTGATGATGGATTCAAGATAGCTTTGCATGTTTCTGATATTAGCTGGAGGGGTGCACTAGACCCAGAATCATGAGAAGATCACTAGTTTGGGGATTAATTGCTAGCAAGGGAAATGTCAGGTGCTTTTAGCTGCCATCACAAATGGTAGATGTAAAAAACTGACTGTGAGCTCCATTCAGATGGCTTATGAAACAGAGGCCTCTAATTACTGCACTCCTCTCTGAATGCACAAAATCAGCGCCCACATTCCCCTGCCACAGCTGCTGGAAAAGAGAATGAATACAGTGGGAGTTGTATTAGCTTTACATAAATAGTGAAAGCAATCAGTCAAAAAATGACTGTTCTCTGTACAGTTAGGCAACAATCAGAGCACCTTATCTAGGATTTGCTGTGAAGCACAGGTTGAGGAGGATAATCTAAAACAATTTTATCCTACATTCTCAATAAAATGCTGGTTGAACATAAGATCGGTGATGCCCTTGTTATCTAAATGGATTCATATAGTTATCAAAACCCAATCAGTTGTACTAATTAATAATGAAGTAAGAGCACAAGTTGCAATTCATGGTGCATCTTCAACAGAACTTGCACACAACATTGAGAACATTTCAGTTAAATGTGTTTAAAGATGATGTTCACTCTTCAAATATACAAATGTTGCACATATTTCATCAGTTATCCACAAAAATTCCAGCCTGTGCAAGGAGCTGTGATGGCGTGTTTTTTTATTTGTGAAGGAAGAGATCTAAAACACTTTAGTTTAAAATGAAAACATTCAATATTTTAAAGAAGATATGACATGTACAAGGGCAATTGGTTCAGGCAGACACAGGCTGTCCCAAAAGTCTGGCTCTGGCTCCCCTCCCCACAAAGCAAAGTTCCTAGGCTAACTATAACAATTTATACTACCACTATCTGCAAACACTATCAATATAAAAACAGAGAGAGCCGTGGTTTAGACTTGGCCTTCTCAGACTGGTTTGTCCAGTGGTTGGTTCCAGCATCATGGCACAAGTTTCTCCAATCAGCAATAAGAGCTCTGTAAAAGAAACGCATGCCTTCCTGTCCTCACATGTTCCTAATCATGACATGGCAGATTTATTGTATATAGCAACAGGGAACGGTGACCTACATACACCCTACCCTCCTTAGACACAGCCGTACATGTTTTGTCAAAACTTTTAAGGATAAGATAATAATATTCCTCCCCAAGACCGGGAAGGCCATAAATAAGATAATCATATCTCCCAAAGGTCGTGATGTTAGTCTGGCGACCACTGTCTGCTCTCAATCTAATGTATTTATTTAATTGCCTAGTATTTGCTTCAGCCACTACCTATTAATTAATTTCCTGGAGTTTACTTTTAAAAATTTGTCATTGTAAAAAATAAATCCCAACAGTGCAAACAAGGAGTTAGATGGCCATTATTTAACACTGTTCAGACACTGACTACACTATATTCCCAAACGTTTTCAGTTGTCTGCCTTCACATGCATATGAACTTGAGTGACATCCTATTCTTAACCCATAGGGTTCAATATGATGTCAGCCCACCCTTGCAGCTCTAACAGCTTCAAGTCCTCTGAGAAGGTTTTCCATCAGGTTTAAGAATGTGTTTAATGGAATTTTCTTCAAGAAGCACATTTCTGAGGTCAGACACTGATGTTGGATGAGAAGGCCTGGTTCGCAGTCTCTGCTCGAATTCATCCCAAAGATGTGCAGGCCAGTCAAGTTCTTCCACACCAAACTCTCCCATCTATGTTTTTATGGACCTCACTTTGTTCAGTGGCACACAGCCATGTTGGAACAGGAAGGGCCCATCCCCAAATGCTTCCCACAAAGTTGGGAGCATGAAATTGTCCAAAATGTCTTGGATATGCTGAAGCATTAAGAGTTAATTTCACTGGAACTAAGAAGCCAAGCCAAACTCCTGAAAAACAACCCCACACCATTGTCTCCTCTCCACCAAACTTTACATTTGGCAAGATGAGAGACAAAGTGACAGTGAGACAAATACTGTTCTCCTGGCGACTGCCAAAGCCACACTTGTCCATTGGATTTCCAGACAGAGCAGCATGATTTGTCACTCCAGAGACCACGTCTCCACTGCTCTGGAGTCCAGTAGTAGGATGTAGCTGCTGGACCATGAAGTTCTCTATGCAGTGTTCTTGAGCTAACCTGAAGGCAACATGAAGTTTGGAGGTCTGTAGCAATTGTGCAGAAAGTTGATGACCTCAGGATGTGGAGACCCTTCTCTGATATTTTACATGACCTACCACTTTGTGGCTGTATTGCTGTTGTTCCCAGTTGCTTCCACTTTGCTATAATACCACTAACAGCTGACTGTGGCTCCTGAAAGTGACCCAGTCTTTCACAACTGTTTGTAAAAGCGCCTAGTCTGCATGACTAGCTGCTTGGTTTTTATACACCTGTGGCCATGGAATTTATTGGAACACCCAAATTCAGTGATTTGGGTGGTTGAGTGAATATGTTTCTTTTAAGAATTGAACCTTTGAGCAGAATGGAAACTTTTTTTTCCTGATTATTTAGAGCTTTCCTGTTGGTTATTTTCATGCTTTTAGTTTTTGAGTTTCTTGTACATGGTTTTCTTAGTAGAAAGTTGCTGTGTGTATTTGTTAGTTACTTCCTGGTTAATTTTAGTAATTATTTGTCTCTTGTGACTTGTTTTTAGTTTTACTTCCCCTTGTTGCATGGAAACAGGAATTCAATATAAATAACCATAACTAATAGCAGAACAAACTAAGAATTAAAACATAACATTAAAACAGTACATGCCAAACTGTTGATTTAGCCACTCCTAAAACCGCCTTTTACCATCTGATTATTTTTTGGTTTTGCAGTCTAAAGAGGGCCTATTTTGCTTGCTTGGTGATCTCATTTAACTGCATGTCATAGACACACGGTAGCCCTTCCAAAAACAGATGCCACACTTGGAATTAGCTTCAAACCTTCTACCTGATGAAGATATAAGGGAAGAAAGCCCACACTAGACCAGTGGGAAATGTCCAATTTTTTTTGATACTTTCATAATTTAAAAAAGAGGGGGCTAAATATTAAAAAGCTATAATTCCTAAGCTCTCCAAAGCTGTCCTCAAATTAAGCTGACAGTGTACACTTAAGTAGTCTCTGGAGCTTGAAAAAAGGGTGACTGGACTTTTTTTTGTTTCTTGAAGACCTTTCACCTCTCATCCGAAAGGCTTCTTCAGTTCTCAAACCAAAAGGTGGAGAGACCCAGGTATTTAAACCACAGTGGGCATGGTCCTCTGGAGGTGGTCGTGACCCTTTATTGTTCATATGCGCTAAGGTTTGAAAGGAGGTGTGGGTCATTACAATCAATGGTTTCAGGTGAAACCAATTTGGAACTTTGCTCCATTGTATCAAGTGACCTATCGAGGTCACCGGAAAAAGGTGTGAATGGGGGTTGAGATGCCTGGGGAGGGTGCTCAGGACAGCACTGTAAGTGGGGGAAAGTTGGTGATGTTCAATGATGGTTGTTCACAGTGGACAACGATGGCTTCTTTTACACCTCTTTTGAACCATCTGTCTTCCCAGTACAAAATGTGAACATTGGCATCCTCAAAAGAGTGCCCTTTCTCCTTCAGATGCAGATGTACACCTGAGTCTTGTCCTGTCGAGGTGTTGTGTGTTGTGCCATTCATTTGTGATAAGGGTGTTCTGTTTCTCCAATGTAGAGGTCTGAGCCATTTTTTTCAAGCTTCAGAAATTACTTTGACCTGAATGACTGAGAACCTACACAGACATATACTTTAAGTAGTTTTCCTGTTATACCTATAACTGTTTTGTGTAATGTTTGTGTACACAGCTAACAAAGTGTCAGTGTTATACACATGGACCCAATCTGTATAATTGGATATCTGTTATTGGCTATGTGTGTTAGTCCTAACTCACTAATACAAGAACTTCACTCACAAGAACTGAAGCTCAGACTTTTGGGGATAGGGGCAGCTGGGACACAGAAAATTGTAACATTATCAGACAATCCATTAAAAATACTCCAAAAGGCAACAGCTGCACAAGCATGGTGGAGAGGTCCAGGCCTAGATCAGCCTCAGCTGTACATATCTGGACACCTGTTAATCAGTGTTGCCACTTGCCTAGCTTCAGTATCCAGGTGGATGAGTGATAAAAATGATTCAGCCTCTTCAGAGTTGTTATGGCTGGTGAAACCATCCATAGAGGCCAAAGCCATCATAATACCAGCCTGTAAACATGCTTTTCAATGCTCAATAGTTTGTCATTTTAAACGTGAGTCTATGAAGTCAGCCTTACAGAGTCAATACTACATGAAGGGTGAAGCAGCCTAAATCGAAAGCATCAGGGGTTTAGTGCCCATAACATTTGTTCACTACTGTACAAAATCAAACAGTGATAACAGTATCAGCAGCATAAAATAAATATGAAAAATAATCACAACATACAGAGGCTGATCTATAAATTACTCTTCTAAAAGTTTGCACACAAGTCTGATTTTGCGTGGGTGAGAAAAAGAAGGAAAGGGAAGTAGAGAGGTAATCTTTAAGACTGTACCCACCTTCTGTTATTTAGCAGGCATTAATGTGCTCTCAATCCCCAGTGACAACACTGTAGTGTATAATTCCCAAATACCCTGTATAAGACTGCAAAAATAAACACCCTCACAGCTCCTTTACCATGTAAAACTAGAGCAATGTATTTACTTTTGGGGGAATAGTGGATATACTGTATCTTGATAAGAATAAATTCACATACTAGCAGTTTTTGCACAGTTTCCCTCTCTTTAAAGCACAACAATGTAACATTCAAGTACACAATATATACACTGCTCAAAATATTAAAGGAACACTTTGAAAACACATCAGATCTCATGGGGAAAAAAATCATGCTGGATGTCTATACTGATTATAGATGGGCAATATGTTAAGAATGAAAGGATGCCACATTGTTTGATGGATATGAAAATGATCAGCCTGCAGAGGGCTGAATTCAAAGATACCCCAAAAATAATGTGTCAGGCTAGACCATTTTGCTGAAATTTCATTGCAGCAACTAAAAATGGTACTCAGTAGTTTGTCTGACTCCCACGTGCTTCTATACATGCCTGACAAAGTCGGGGAATTCTCCTAATTCAAATCAGATTTGTGATCATTCATTTCATTTGAATGTGATGTAATTAATTATGTATTCTTTATATTTGTTGTTTTGTGTTTTCTTATTGTAGGTTTTCATCCATCCATCCATCCATTCCACTTACCTGTTCAGGATTGCAAGGGGGCTGGAGCCTATCCCAGCTGTCATAGGGCGAGAGGCAGAGTACACCCTGTACAGGTCACCAGCCTGTCGCAGGGCTAACACAGAGAGACTGACAACCATTCACACTCACATTCATACCTATGGGCAATTTAGAATCACCAATTAACCTAACCCCAGTAACTGCATGTCTTTGGACTATGGGAGGAAACTGGAAGAAACCCACGCAGACACCTCAGGCAACCCTCATGAAGTCTGTTTTTGGTTGTTTGGTCAGAGACATTCACACCAAGTAGCCTACGGGAGGTCATTTTGTAGCTCTGGCTGTGCTCATCCTGTTCCTCCTTGTACAAAGGAGCAGATACCAGTCCTGCTGATGGGTTAAGGACCTTCTACATCAGTCCAGCTCTGCTAAAGTAACTTCCTGTCTCCTTGACTCTACTCCGTGCTCTTAAGACAACTTAAAGTTGTTGCTACTACAGTACTTATAGTTTTAGTGAAGTGTATTTGTATTCTTTTTTTACTTATCCTAGTTTAGCTCCTTATTTATTATTTATTTTTCTGTACTTATTTAACTTCTATTTATTTTTATTATTACTCTAATCCTATGTTTAACTTTCACAGAGACCTGAGAATCTACATTTTGTTCACACTATGTCTCTCATGGTCTGAATGACAATAAAACTGAGTCTGATTCTGAGACAGTGCTGGGAGACACAGCAAACCTTCTGGCAATGGCACATACTGATATATTATCCTGAAGGTGTTGGACTACCTGTGCAACCTTGTCCAGACAGTGACTCATGCTACCAGTAGTGACACTGACCTTAGCCAAATGCAAAACTAGCAAAAAACAAAAAAAAAATAAAAAATGAGGAGGGGGAAATTTCAGTGGCCTCCAGTTGTGAAACCCATTTCTGTTTTGTCTCACTGTTACCTCTATAGTGCATATGTTATTTCATTAACACCAAAGCAGCTGGAATTGATTGACAACCCCCCATGCCATGTTCTCACAGGAGCTTGGTGGTTCAATCCCTGGGTGCTCAAGTCTGCATGCCCAAGCATCCTTGGGCAAGATACTGAACCCCAAGTTGCTCTCCAGTGCATCCATTGGAGTGTGACTGTTCGATAGAAAGCACTTAGTTATAGAAACACACTAAGGCAAGGCTTGTATGAATGTGTTTAAAGGGGTAAATAAGGCATGTTGTGTAAAGCGCCTTGAGTGCTCTAAGTAGTACAGAAAAGGGCTATATAAGAATCAGCCCATTTCTTATTTTCCTTAGTCCCAGAGTTTTGTTTTTTGTCAAGTTGTTGCCAAATGCAGCACTCTGATTGGCCAGATCAGATTATTTGCTTGTGAAAGTTAGAAAACTTTTAAACTTCTAAACTTTACTCACCAGGGTTCTGTTCTGGGTTGTAGCTTGTTTCTATTCTCAGAGTTTCTTCTCTTTTGCTGTCTCGTGCCTGTTTATAATGACTGTGTTTATTGCAGAAATTTCAGCTTAATCTCACATTTGTTCCTTTTAAGTCTCCATCTGTATAACATATCTTAGGTAGTGTTACCTCCTGTCTTTTTTTTTTGACAGTCTCTTATTTTGTGTCCCTTGGGTTTAGTTTTACTTCGTCTTGTCTTCTGTGATTACTTTCAGCTGTGTTCCCCTCCTGTTTCCCCTTCTCTGAGTACCTCGTGCATTTATTGTCTCAATATCCTTTTGTCTCTTGTCAGCATGTCTGTTTATGTTCCTGTGTTCCCTAGCTCCAGTGTTTCCTTTCCTTAGTGTGTTCCCAGCTTGGGTTTCAGGATCCTTTGTATCTTCTTTTCGACTTTTTCACCAACCATTAATAAAAGGCTCACTTTTAGTTTGTAGATACTAATTTGATGGCTTCCATGTACAGAAAATGTGACAAAAAGAAATGTTCTTTCATTGTTTCCCTAAGGATAAAACATAATAAAATTAGGATGTTCTCAAAATTTTGATCATCAAATTGACATTTCCTTGTGCTATAGAATAGAATAAAATGCCTTTATTGTCATTATACAGGATATATAATGAGATTGTAACAGGCATAGTTTTTTTCAAGTGCCAACCTGTGGAAGTTTCTATTTGTGTCTTTTTTTATTGTTGTCTATTTTACTGCAGAACTGTTTAAAAAGTGTAATTAATAAAATAAAATAAAATGTAACACAGGTAACCACCACAAACAGTAAACAGTAGGTGCAACAGGCTTACTCTACAGGATCCCCTAAGGATTTTGTGACATTGTGACTTACATGACCTCTTGTTTATCAGCACTGAAGGTAAAATTCCTCAGGGCCTGGTCATCACAGCAGCACCCTGGTGCAACAGAAATGTTTTTTTGGGACTCTTATTACTCCAGTGGGCTAGTCTTCCTGTCATGAGAAGGAGGACAATGCTAGGCTCCTATAAATAGCTGGTCAGAAATAGCCTTAGGCTTTGGTTATGACAAGTAATCTCAGGGAGGTATTTGCTTGATCAGTTTAAAGCTGACAGGTCCACACATAGTGTCTTCTGCATGCAGATGAACAAACCCAAACAATGTTTTTAAGTGGTCGAGATAGATCACGATTGGATACAGGGATGCACTTGCTTTTGTTTGACAGGGAAAAAACCAACAAAAAATAAAACAAGTGAATTGTGACATTTTAGCTGTTTCTATTTTTTTTCTAAATTGTAGTTAAAAAACATTTTATTCTTGTTTTCAATCAACACTGTTGCCTGTAACGTCAGGAGATGCCTTGCCTAAAAATAAATTTTAAAAGGTGAGTAGTGTTGTCAGTTTCTAAGCGACACACACACACACACAGACACACACACACACACACACACACACGCACACACACACACACACACCTGCGTCATTTCCTATACAAAGGGTCTAAGCGCATCCAGTTCAGCCCTCACTCTCAGCTGCGCACTGAGGATGCTCTGCCACAGAGACACACTCCGGAGTTTGTTTCGTGGACTAAATAAGCAAGAAAAAATAAATAATCGGGTACAGTTAGACGTTGTGTATTGATAAGGAGAGTTTAATCTGTCAGAAATTACGCAGTGCATCATTTGAAGACAGTGGTGAAACCGGCGTGGGAATAAAATCACAGCAGGACAGATGGAAGATTATTGCTTTGCTTTATTGCTTTGTTCAGAGCCAGAAGAATAGGTGCATAAACTGAGAAAATGTTGTTTTTCAAGGTGACACATCGTATGCGGGGTAAGTCAGCGCCGTTAAGCGTCTCTTCACCTGACACCTGTTTAAGTTGTCTATGAACTGTTTCAGTTTTACTTTCAAGCAAGAGGATTGACTTGAGATGTGTTTTATCAAATGCTACACCAGACCTTCTAGCTATAAGAGGCTCTGTTTACCCGTTATGTTGTAGGATGAGCGCTGATCTGGAGAGCGTTTCGCTCAACACGTCGTTGAACTCGATTTGCTTGGGCGGCCGTTCGCTCTCGGCAAACGTCCGAAGGCTACATAACGCTCTTAACCTTCTGCTCAATGACCTGGAGAGAGAACAGTTCATCCACTGTCTCAATGTTTACCACGCCAAGCGTAACGTCTTCGACTTGGTCCAAACTCTTAAAGTGATTCTCAACACGCCAGGTAAACGCCAGCTCCTGCCCATGTTGCGCCTGGTCATCCCGAGGTCCGACCAGTTGCTGTTCGATCAGTACACGTCCGAGGGACTCCATCCGAAGTCGGATCTGCTACCCAGCAACGGCGCCGAGGGTTTTGTGCACGACGGGGAGTCAGCTCTGCAACAATATGCCAGTTCTACCCATGAACAGCCCCTCGCATCGGGCTGCCCGGACGGTTTCAGTGCAGCCGGTGAACTCTCGGCTTGCATGGTACCATCGTTCTGTGAGGGCCCCTGTAGAGAGATGCGCAAAGTTACCCTGACACGCTCCAGGAACCACGAGGGTCTGGGCTTCAGCATTCGCGGGGGTTCAGAGCACGGCGTGGGGATCTATGTTTCCCTAGTAGAGCCCGGCTCATCGGCTGAGAGAGAAGGACTAAGAGTCGGGGACCAGATAGTAGCCGCTAATGGAACAGTGTTTGAGAATACCACTCACGAGGAGGCGGTGAAGGTAGGATTTTACGCAAATTTGCATGTTTGAGTTTGACTGTTCTTTGTTAGTTCCGTTCCAAGTGTGTCCGGTGTAATTGTACAGATGTAAACAGTGTATGCTGCAGGCAGAGAAAACTACACACTCACACACACACACACACACACACACACACACACACACACACACACACACACACACACACACACACACACACACACACCCGTGTTGCTCACAAACTAGTGTGTGAGTCCTCAGGTACAGTGTTAAGTTACCTCCAGTCCAACTTCTTCTTTTACATTTTTAAAAGTCTTCTGCACCACTTGACATTGGTTTAATGCTCAGTGGCTGCAGGCAGGGAACCATGAACTCAAATATACAGTAGGTGACAAGAAGGCCTTTCTCGGTTTCTTTAAAAAAAAAAAAAGCAGAAAATAGTAGGAAGCAGCTTTCCCCCCTCATGCTACTGTACGTACAACAGGGTTCTTTAATGAAATGTGTTCTGACGTAACAGCATGGGGATACTGCACTGCATATGAAGATATTAGAATTTGAAACTCATTTATATTAAGTCAGTATTGTATATTGTGTGATAGAATTTCAAGTGGATTATATAGAAGGTCAAACTTGTAATTGAAGGGTCAGTTCACCCATTATAACCCATATATAATTAACATGTACTTTCTGGTTGGTTCCAACAATGTACACTGTTCTGGTTTGTCTGGATTTAAAGTGTCTGTCTCTATTCTCTTTCTCTCCAGAAATACAGTGAATACAGTTCCAAGCAGAAAAAACATTTCCAGAAATAAAAGACCAATAGAAAATGATGATAATGCTTCTGTAAAAGAATAACTTTAACAAACAAATTAAATTCACTTGATATCATTGAGATAAGTGAGAAAGTATGCTTTTTGCAATAAAAACATACAAGAAAGTTCTTGCTTTAGATGATCTTTGTCAAATTTATACAGTTTTCCTACTTTTGCTAACTTTCTCATCAACATTACAGGTGATCAGCACCTGTAACATGGACAGAATTCATGTGATACAGTTGATGGTGTTGGTGAGGTAGGAGGGCCAACATTTAGCTCAACTGCAATAACAGCTTTTTTCTGCATATAGTTCATCAAATAGAATATTGAAAACGGATCCAGTGACTCTGATGTGATGCATTCCAATATTACTAGAGATAGATAGATAGTTGGGAAAGTGGCTTTTGAAATTTAACAGGTTAAGGATTACTAGCAGTCTGTTAAAATTGAAATAAGAAATGTGAGACAGCCCTACAAGATTCAAGACTTTATTTGCCCTTTTTACTCGCATGCAAGATGTGGGTATATAGGAATTCTTGTGGAGAGCTTTCGAGTAAGAGTGCAAAAAAAATAAAAAAATAAAAATAAAATAAAATAAAATAAATCAATATATACATATACAAAAATATAAAAATGTTACTTAAGTTGGAAAAGGATGATTTCTTATCCAGTGCTCCTAATAAATATATATTACAGAGTGCCAGGTTAATGGATACTGAACAGCAGTTATTGCATACTTAGTGTTACAAACAGTGGATTTTGTACAGATAATGAGGTGTAAATTGCTTGTATATATCAGACAGATATTGCACCAATAAGTGTTATTTTAATAAATAAAATATTGCACATCAGGTTTTAACTGTGTGAAAAATATTGTACAGTGGATTTTGGTTGTAAACAGTCCTTTACTCTGTCATCAGTCTGACTGTGGCAGGGAAGAAGCTTTTACAGAATCTAGTCCTGTGTGTGATGATGCTGTCTGCTCTACTTTTCCTCAGGCTGTATGCTGTGTGTTTGGGCCTGAGGAAAAAGTGGGCAGGGTGGTATGGGTGCTGTGCTGTGCCCTCTTTTTGCCTTGTTGTGATGCGGATGCTCTCCACTAGGCCTTTGTAGGTTTGTGTGAGGGGGCGGCAGCTTAGCCCAGCCTTCCTGAGCAGTCTGATGAAGTGCAGCCGCTTCTGAGCCTTTTTCACCGTGACTGCAGTGTTTGCCGACCAGCTCAGATCAAATGAAGGCAGAGGAACTTGTGGCTGTCCACTCTCACCACTTCAGTGCCCCTGATGGTGAGGGGGTGCAGTTGAAGGGCTTTCTTCCTGAAGTCAATGATGATTTATGTTGTCTTTTCTACATTGAGGATAAGGTTGTTTTCCTCTCCATAAGAAAGTGTGTGTGTCGATACAAGCCTTCAGGAACTCAGGGCAAATCTCATCCATCCCAATGCCCTGCCACCAAGGAGTTGACTACCTCAGTGACCTCAGCCCTAGTGATGGGCCTCATCCCCAGACTCTGCATCCACTACAGAATCCATGTCAGTGGGATTAAGGACATCCTTAAAGTTTTCCTTCTACTGTCCAGCTATATCCTTAGTTGATGTCAGCAGTGCCCCACCCGCACTATACACTATGCAAGTAGAACACCGCTTTCCTCTCTTACCATTTGCCAGAATCACATCAAGGCAATCTGAAAGTCTTTTTCCATGGCCTCACTGAACTCCTGCCACACCTGAGTTTTTGCTTCAACTGCCACTTGAGCCGTGTTGGCATGTCGGTTCCCATCAGCTGCCTCAGAAGTCCCACAGGCCATTCAAACCCAATGGAATTCTTCCTTCACCTCATGTGTCTTCAGGGTGGCTGTAGCTCAGGAGGTCACCCACTGATCGGAAGTTCGGTGGTTTGATTCCTGGCTGCCTTGCATACCAATGTAATCCTTGGGGCAAGATACTGAACCCCAAGTTGTCCTCCGATGAAAGTGTTGGAGTATGAATGTGTTTGAATGTTAGAAAATAAAAGCTCTTACTTGCTCATGGAAGTGCTGGTGTTAATGGGTAAATGTGTTGTATAAGCGCTTTGAGTGCTCAGTGAGAGTAGAAAAGCGCTATATAAGAACTAGTCTATTTTACCATGTGTCCACCATCTGGGATTATCACCCCAACACCTTGTAGCTGCAGCTCCATGCAGCAGCCTCTACAGCGGAGGTGTGGTACATGGTCCATTTCGACTCAATGACGTGAGGCTCCCTCAGAATGGGGCCTCTGCCAGGAATTCCTAGTGTACTGTCACTATATGTTTAGGTGCACCAGGTCTGTCTAGCATCCTCCCCGATGACCTGATCCTGAGCAAAATCAATCATTACCTGCGACCTAATGTGTCCTGGTGCCAAGTATAGTTATGGCGATTATTGTGTTTGAACAGGGTCTTCATTATGGGCAAACTTTGATTCGCACAGAACACCACTTGGGTTTAGATCAGGCAAGCTGCTCACACCCCTCCAGGCCTCACTGTTATTGCCCATGTGAGTGTTGAAGTCTCCCAGTATGACAATGAAGTCACCCGCAAGAATATTTTATAGTTTTCAATTATTAGATTATCCCCCAGGTCACTGTGAAAATGAATAACAAACAATGTTGAAATACTGTTGAATTGTACTTTCTTTTACTTGACAGCTAGTTGTTGAGTATATACAGAGACTGATACGACACTTAGACTGCTTCATGATACATTGCACTAAATTATACTGCATGTGGAACTTGACAATATTCTGGACCCAACCCCCTATTAGAGTCTGGAATCAAGCAAATCTGCCAGTAATCTTTGGTCAAATCCAGTGTCATGAAAAAATGAGCAGTACCTAACTGTTCCTGCGACTCGTCAATGCGGGGCATGGGATAAGCCTCAAATTGCGAAACCTCATTGACGCTACAGCAATACTGATCCATCTTTCTTCATGAAAGAACGATGGGACCTACACAGCATGCTGTGAGACTCTTCTATTATGCCCATCTCCAACACAGTGGCCAATTCTTTCTGAACCACTTTTCTCTTGTGTTCAGGCAACCTATATTGTTGTCGTGAATTGGTCATCCCACCCAGGCGAGTGTAAATATGAGTATGAGGGTGATGTTGTGGAGAACACATCTGCAAACCACTGTCGCAATGCAGCAGCATTTGCTCTCTGGATTAGTGTGAGATGGTCATCACAAAGGTGAAGATGTTTAAATTTGGTAACTCAGGCCCCAACTCATCTCTGTCTTTCACCAAATTCACCAGAGAAACAGGCTCGGCCTTTCTCTATACTTTTGGGAGGTTGAGGTGTATATTTGTGTAACTCCAGCCCTTCTGTTGTACAGATGCTGCTGAGCTTCCTGAGCCTGGAGCTAAATTTCTTGTGATAACTTCCCTAACATGTGAAGTTTTGCTCTCAGGTCCAGAATGTTTTAACTTTAAATTTTTGCGGGGGATTGGGGTTTCCTCCTAGTTTTCTTTCAGTAAGTCAGATGTGTCACATGGTTTCCTATGGAGATCTGCAAGGGACATGGGAGAAAAATAGAAAAACATGGGAGAAAAAAAAGATCCCGCAATAGTTTTGTGAGATCCCAAGTTACTTTCACAAGATCCCGAAAAAGCTTTTAATTTAAGGCCATATGCTTCCACGTTAACTTGATATGGCAGTCTCCGTCAGGACGTTGAAAGGATGGGCAAGAGATTGTCAGCAAAAGCTGTTTTTAATTCATAATTCAGCAATTACTGTTGGTTGTAACCATTCCATAAATGAATAGCTGAGAAACAGGAAGAGAAAGATCAGGGGAAAGGTATTAGAAACAGTTTCACAACGCTGCGTGATTACAAGAATATTAGCATGGTGTACAGCTGTATACGTGCCTCTACACAAATCTTTTATGTTAATTAAAGAGAACAGATATCTTTATAAGGGGCAGCAAGATAGCACACATGGTAAAATGAATTCCATTTAGCTGCATGAATTTTGGGGTCTGTGCTAGTTTATAGTTTAGGCCAAGCTCAGAATAAAAATCTATGGCCCCATTTACACGACACCGTTTCAAAATGAAAACGGCGCCGTTTTGATGCGTTTTGGCCTCCCATCTACATGAGAATGGAGTGAAAATGATGCCTTTTGGGGTCCAGAGTGGAGTGTTTCAGAAATGCACTGGCCTGCGTTTCTGTGTAAACGGATGAATACGGCATATTTTGGAAATGGGTGATTCACACATGCGCACTATGGTTGTGACTGCCACAGTTGCAATATTCACAATGGCAGATTGCACGAGTGCTTGTTGTGCTTTTCTTGTGTTTTTGCCATTTTGTAATTCAGCGTTGTGTGTAGCAGCAATCCAACCTCATTGTCAGTCCACACAAAACCTCTCACATTGGCCATTTTGTAAATAATGAACAATTTGCTGCGCTTCCTACTGTGTCCCTCCAACCCAACAGGACCTACTTTTGGCCTGGCACAGAAACAACATCGCTTTCACCGTTTCAGGTCTCTCGGTGTAAATGCATATTGTTTCTGAAATGCCACCTTGTAAATGGAAGCCTGAAACATATCAAAACAACATTGTTTCCAATATGAATCTCTCTCGTGTGTGTGTCCTCCATCACTGTGGTTGTTTCCAAGGTGAGTGGAGAGGAGAAGGGGGATGGGGGATGGGACAGCTTTGTGTGTGTATGCGCATGCACGTGTGAGATATGGTAAATGGTAAATGGACTAGTTCTTATATAGCGCTTTTCTACTCTGTCTGAGCACTCAAAGCGCTTATACAACACGCTTACATTTACCCACTCAGACCCATTCATACAAGCACTTCCATAAGCTAAGTGCTTTTATTGTGTTAGGATTATTGTGTAAACTTTCTTCTGCTATCATATCTTCTGTTTTATAAGTTTACAAGTTGTTTTATATATTGTAGTGTTGTTTTGTTTTAATGCAGACATGTAGTGATATTCCTTAATGAAGGAAGTTGTAATCTCACTGACTGGTTTAAAGCCCGCAGGAAACACACACACACACACACACACACACACACACACATATAAGACACGTATAACACATACTCTCATGTATGTCACGTATACCATGTAATGTATACTCATTCCACGGTATGCTTACTACCATATATGTTAAGGAAAGAGCCAAGAATGCTGTTTATTACATGTTGTAAACTGAGTTTTATGTAACCCACGTGATTTTACTGTGAAAGTCTGGAATAAAACCGCTGCAAGGAAGCTCCCATGTTTTTCTATTTTTCTGTTCAGTGACGGCCGGATACGGGAGCTGAGCTCAGAGGACGTGTTCCCTCCTTGCTGCAAGTAAAAAAGAGTTGGTGTGTGTTTGTTCCTTGTTGTTTTAAGAATGGTTTGAACCAACACATTCACACTCCAACACTTGTATCAGAGAGCAGCTTGAGGTTCAGCATCTTGCCCAAGGATTCTTTGGCACGCAGCCCGGAGCAGCCAGGAATCAAACTGCTGACCTTCCGATCAGTAGGTGACCTGCTGGCTGATCAAGTGCTGGCAATGGCTCGCCCATCTTTTCAACAACATGACTGACTCTATAGTATCAATTTTGTCACAGTGGCCTTAAATAAAAAAAACTTGTGGGATCGTGCAAAAGTACATCTTTTTTTTTTCTCCCATGTCCCTTGGGTTCTGTAGTTTCCTGCCAAACAGCAGCTCAAAGGGAGAAAATTCTGTGAAAGCCTGGGGCACTGTAAACAGTGTCCAACTATTTGTCCTAATTGCATTTATCCTTGTGATTGAACTTACAAATCATGGAATTTAAAGTCTGATTCAGTCATTCCACTAAACTATCAGTCTCAGCGGTGGTACATGCCGAACAGATTTAATGCCCAGTAATTTGTGTAGCTCTTTAATGTGTGAGAGATGAACAAGGTGCTATGGCCCATTAGTGTTTCTTTTGGAATGCTGACTCAGGAGATTGCCTGAAACTCAGGAGATGACCTGAAACAGCCATCATGTATACATTTAATATCAATCCAAACTGCTTCCAACAATGCCCTGGGGTGAACCAGGTTTTGATGAACTAGGGCACCTTATTGTGTATGTTCCCCCTGGACTGGGGGAAGGTGTTGAAATGATCTTCTGCCAGGGTCACAGTTGCCTCCAGGCTTGCTGGCTGGTGACAGTGCACTTTCCTCGGCATCCAGAAGTCCTCCACCAACTGCTTGATGTTCCAGCATAAATGTTTCTCCCTTCTACATTCCTGGGTTCAGCCACTGGGTTGCAGCTTCTGAGCATAGATTAGGGGCTGATCCCAAGCTTCCAGCCTGAAGGTGCAGAAGTGGCAGAAACACTCTTCAAGGGAGTAGCTCAGATGGTCCAGCAAATCCTTCTGGACATTCTTAAAGTTTTACCACTGGTAGAACGGCTTGGTAGGCACAGCCCACAGCTCCTCTTCCTACACATGGGCTGTGTGGCCATGTGGTCATAGGCACACAGCCCATTCCACCACCTGTCACTTATATACCTCTGTTGTGACCTCAAACATATCCAGGAATGATTGTGGATCATCTGTCTCCACCAGCCTTTGTAGCATGGTTGTAGGAGCCATGGGAAGTTGTGGTGGTTGAGCCATGACCCCAGATTGGGCCACAAGTTTTTCCAACACTTGGGTGTTGCCTACCAGTGATGAAATGTTAAGGATGTCCAGAGGGATTTGCTGGACCATCTGGTCTACTCCCCCGAAGAACATGCTTGGAAGTCTGAATTACTTCTAGCTACTTCTGGTTTACCACTGCTCCTGGTGCATAGCAGCCAGCTCCGCCACCAGCTGTGCCAGGGTTTGCACTGGCTGTACAGGCTATGGGTCTGACATTTCTTCATGCATGTTGGGTGGAGTTGGGCACCAGTGTATAGCAAATCTCTGCTACCATGGGTTCCCTAACACACACATAGTCCGACACAGTTCTCATAGTATGCTTCACTCTTTATTTTCAGCATTTTTTCAGACAGTGCCCAGTCTGCTCAGTTTAACAGAAGCTGCACCATTCCTGGCTGCCAGTTTCAGCTTACTCCAAACATTGCTGCATAAAGTAGGAGAGACATAGATAATGCCCACCAGCTCTACCAGCTTGTCTTTCCTGGAGATGCCCATTGAGCTGTTTTCTCCATCCCTCCATTTCAGCTTAGTCAAAGTCACTCCCCATCACAAAGCAAACTTTAACCCTGTTTACAATGAATTAGTGTTGACTGGCCTCTTTCCGGTTGCCAGTTGTAGAATCAGAAGGTCTATGATTTGATCCTTCGCTACAGGTCTCCTGAGTTTCTTTGTCACTGCCGCTGGATACGTGGCTGGCCCCCAGAACTGCTTCGTCTTCACTGCTTGCCACAGAGTTGCTTCACCTCGGCCGCTGGCCTCCTGGTCAGCCTTCTGGACTGTTTCATCTCCACCACTGGCTACCTAGCTGGCCCCTGAAGTTGCTCCGCCTCCGCTGCTGGCGGCTGGCCAGGGGGCCAGCGGGCTGTGTTTTCACAACTTATTACATGGCGTGTCCTGAACTGTTTTGCCCCTAATGGTGGCGCTCCTGCTGGGCCAGCCTTTTTGTTTCTGGACTTCCATGTTTGGTGTTTGGACTCGGTTTATCTATCTTAGAGTTTTAGTTCTACTATATGGTCCAGTTGGCTTTTTTTTTTCTGTGTAAAATATCTCAGTTCATTATGAACCTCATGATGCTAATATTAATATAATGCATCAATGGGGAAATTAGCTTAAAACTTATTTAATTTTTAAGCTATCATCATTCACCATTTGAGCATCATCTACTCCCGACATCATTATCTATTGGGGCAACCCTAAACACAAGATATCAGCACAGACACATTGTTGCAACTATCAAGTGCAACTGGTAGAGGAGTTATGATTTTGGCTTCTTTTGCAGGCACAGGACACTTTGCATTCACTGAGTTGACCATAAAATCATCTGTACGTAGAAGTATTCTAGAGTCAAATGTGAGGCCATCTGTCAGATAGTTTGGTGGAAATTTGGTAATGCAACAGGATGACGATTTCAAGTACACCTGCAAATCTACAAGAAAATGTCTGGAAAAGATGAGATTGAAGGTGTTACAATGGCCTAGTCAAAATCCAGACCTCAATCCGATAGAAATACTGTGGCAAGGGTTTCAGAGACCTGTGCATAAACAAATGCCTGCAAACCTCAATTACCAGAGGCAATGTTATAAAGAAGTGTGGTCTAAAATCCCCCCACAACTGTATGACTTTATAACTCGGTATGAGGGAGAAAGTCTTAAAGAAAAATATTAACTGAAGTTGTTTCTGCTAAAGGTGGTTCTACAAACTACTGAGTCATGGGGTGAACTTGTGTTTTACACTTACTGCTTCCACATTTTGGCTGTTTTTTTTTTTGTTAAATAAATAATGAAACTATAAATTGTCATTTGCTGTTGTTCATCCATCCATTCTCTTCATCTTGTCCTGTTCAGGGTGACGGGGTGTGGGGGACTGTGGAGGAAACCCACAGAGACAGAACATGCAAACTCCACACAGACTGGGCCAAGGTGGAATTGAACCCCTGATGTGTACATCTGATGTGTAGAAGGTCCTGGAGAGACAAGTCTTGGCCCACTTAAGACCAAAGATGAACACATCTCTCAACTCTCTGTAGTTCATATATAGACCAAATCTGGGAGCAGACGATGCAGTCATTTACATTCTGCAGAGATTTACTCATATCTAGATAGATACAGCTCTCATGGATTACTGACGACCCGACAGACAGGCCACAGTATGTGGATTTGGCAGTGCTCTGTCAGATTTAGTGATGTACAGCTGTCTCTCACTATATCGTGGTTCACTTAATGTGGCTTCACTGTATCGCGGATTAAAAAAAAAAAAATTCTGTTTTGGTTTTGCGGAGTTTTCACTATATTCTGGGATTTTGCAGTATATAGGTATTTATATAACTCCCCATAACTATGTTCATCACTCTGACGAAGAGATAAATTATGCCTACACCTTTAGCGGAAATAGAAGTAACGGCCGAGGGTGAAGATGCTGCACCACCTTCATTGCCATCGGTACTGCATAGCTACATAATTCATCATCTTCATCATTCAAGTTGTAGTAAGAGAGTGGGAAAGGTTTATGGGAGTGTCGGAAGGGTTTATAAAGCCTTAAAATATATATATAAATAATAAAATAAATATATAATAAATATAATGCTGCTACTTTGCAGATTTTCACCTATCGCGGGGGTCTCTGAATGTAACCTCTGCGATAGGTAAGATCACTGTACAGTACAGGAGTTCCAAAAGGGACTATGTTGTCTCCATTACTATTCACATTATACGCCTCAGACTTTAAGTACAGCTCAACATCATTTCAGCTATAGAAATTCTTGATTCTCAAGGATTTTGATATAATACTGATCTACAGGAGGTGTACAGAGCACTAGTGCATGATTTTCTGGAGTGGTCTCGGATAAATCTGCTTGTGAATGTGAATAAGAGTACAGGGATCCGTTTTTACTAAATAATGGTTTCCCTTTGGCATTATCCAAATGAAACTGTATGTTTGTGGAAATACTGTAGTTGCTTACAACTTATAAATACATACTCCATATGACATATAAACACTACTTTAAACCTACTTTAAACAAGTCTCTTTTGAAAATGTAAGAAGTAGAAAGTACATATATTGTGTAAAAATCTAGGGAGTGAAAGTAAAAAGCTGTCAGAAAAATAAATACAAGTAAATAAGTAAAGTAGAAATACCTTCTACTTAACATATCTGTACTTTATTACTTCCCACCTCTGCTATTTCAGTTGTGAATCTGGTATATCAAAATACTGTCCATAATTTAAATTTGGACACTTTGTGGCGTGAAACATTGTGTATTGGTTTGATTTGGGTCTGAAATGACCAGTGCTATTCTGCAGTAGGGACATGACACATAACCAGAGATGGGATAAACATGTCATGGTCCTGGGTCTATTGCCCAGTGTTTCGAGTTTTGGTAACCTTTTGCAGTTTTGAGTTTTGTATTTTTCCTTAGGAGGTTCAGTTGTGAGTATTTACTTTTGGTGCTTATGGTATTAGGTTTGCTCTGCATTTGCTATGCTCTTCTCTGTGCCTTCTTCTCCGTGTTTTGTTTATTTCCTGGTCTGTCTGTCAAGTTCATGTGCCTTAGTCTTGGTCCCTGGGTTTTTCACTTCTTGTCTTACTTGGTAGTATTTTGCACCTTGTGCAGTGTGTTCAGTTTGCTTCGTCCGGTCTTGTTAGTGTGATTCTGTCCACCTGTTCTTCCCAGCTGTTTGCTATTGTCTCATTACCTGGTGTATATATTGTCTGTGTTCTTGTCAGTTCTTTGCTGCATTGTTGTAGCTAGTAGCCAGGTCCTCTCATGGTGGTGTGTTTGTCTGCTTGTCTGTTCCTGTATCTAGTGATGGCTTTCTGAAACAGAACCTTTTTTGAACCATTATGTTACTTGATGTGTCATTCAGTACTCTTGGGCGTTATCTACTGGCAGCAGAGGTTGCACAGCCAAACCCAGCATATGTGATGCACCTTTCACGTGTATAATAAGACAGATGCTGTGACAATCCCTCAAATAACCTGGCAATCCACCAGTGTTTTATGTATTTGTTTGTATCACATAATAAAAATAATCTGCCTGAATAATTCTATGAAATAATAATAATAAAAAAATTGGAAATGGGTTTGGTTTCTCATTGATTCTAAATTATATACTGGATAGGGAGGACATTCAGTAATAATGCAATGAGGCAGCAGGTGTGACTGAAGCATGTTTCGAAGCCTCAGTGTTGGAGATAGCATCACTACCTGTGTCATGTACGAGCTGTGTGGCAGGCAGGATGGACCCAAATGCAGAACTACGGAGGCAAAACTGAGCTTAAATGGTGGCTTTATTGTTGATAAACATAAAACATGATGCAGAGGAATGGCATTGTAACAGACTTAAACTAATAAGAACCCAGGAACAAAACCACACCTCCATGAGGGAGGACACAAGAGACAGACAGAGGGAAATGCAGACAATATATACACAGGGAATGATGAGGGAGAACAGGAAACAGCTGGGGAGAACAGGTGGACAAAATCATACTAATGAAAACACAGGAAGCAAAACTCAACACAACACACAGGGAACACAGGACTGTCAAACATAAACAGGAAGTAAACAAACCAGACACAAACACAGACTAAACACAACATGAGGCCTAGAATAGACAAGAGACCAGGAACTAACAGACACTGAAACACCAAGACGCAAGACAACAGGATACAAAACTCAGACTAAACTCAAAACCATAACAAACTGATGACCTGCATGAAGGAAAACTAAACGTTTTAATCAGAGATAACAGAAAAGAACACAAGACACCGGGCCATCGGATCGTGATAACCTGTATATGCCAGATGTTTCTTGATTACCAGTTCAGGTGCTGTTCTGTGGAGGTTTTGTCTGGAGTTTGCAGTTAAGTAATAAAGCTTCTTAAGTTTACATCTGTCTGCTGAGTACTGCGCTTTGGGTCCAAACTATGCCTGCCACACCTCCCGCCATGACAAAACAGGCTGTGTTCTTTCAAAAATATTACTGCTGACACTTGTAAACCTCATTAATTGTATACAATGTAAACAGTAAATTGTGTTACAAATACAAATAGTATGATACCAAAGAGAAATTTGCTGTCTTCACTTATTTTTCAGCAGCCCTAGACAAGCATGAAACAATCACAAAAAGTCCATTTTATTCTTTGCTTTTTGGACAGTAAGACATCATGTCTTCAAAACAAATATATTTCATATTTTAATACATACAAGTTTTAGTGGAATAAAGTTTTGTGGTTGCACCATGAATGTTTTCAAGGGGATGGCAACCATGAAACATAGCTTTGAAAATGAGCTGTGATTCTAATACTCAATACTTAGAATACTCACCCACTATACATCATGTTTATATGTATATATTTATCTATTAATTTTATTTTTTAATACATTCTATATTATTTTATATATTTTTGTGTGAATTTCTACAGTGTGGCACTGAAACAGGAGTGGCCTTCCAATCTTACTGTATATTCCATATAATATATAATATATATATAATTCCATATAAGAAATAAAGGTGATCTATTCAATTCTATTCTATTCTATTCCGATCACATTGCCAAAATCTAACTGAATAGTTTTGGAACTGAATGTATGGAACACTTTTCTAGTCTTTATTGCTTAAAAATAAACTACAAACTGCATATTCATACATTCATTATTCTATTCCCTTCATGCCTGGAATACCACACTCAAGACGTGTCCAGGAAGCATCCTAATCAGATGCCCAAACAATCTCAACTGGCTCTTTTCAATGTGGAGGAGATGTGGTGCTCTACTCTGAGCCCCTCTT
>JAMQGT020000908.1:0-78208 GCA_024447675.2 Pterophyllum scalare
TTGTCAGCACATTCAACTTTGTATAATAGAACAAAGTATTCAATGAGAATATTTCATTCATTCAGATCTAGGATGTATTATTTGAGTGTTCCCTTTACTTTTTTGAGCAGTGTATTTAGTTGGCTTGGGAACACTCGGGGTCCCCCAGATGAGCTGGAGGAGGTGGCCGAGGTGGTGGTGGTGGTGGTGGTGGTGGTGGTGGGGTCTTAGACTGACCACCACACAAGCCCGGATGAGCAACAGAGGATGGATGGATGGATGGACAATTTATATCATGCAATAAAGGTATTGTAACAATTAGCTTTGTGTACTTAATTACTGTCTTCAAGCTCACCCATTCCCTTAATTAACCAGTTTGGAGCACTCAAAATCAGACCCAGAGACAGGCAAACATTCATGGCATTTACTACCAGGAGGGTTCAATGTTAAACACAGAGGATTTTGCAAAGGGAGGACTATCCAAGTGGAATGGAGAGTGATCATTAGGGAGATGGTGGAGAATGGGCAAGCAGGTACAGTAGCATTGTGATCCAGTCTCTTCTTCACAGGACTCTGAGTGGAAATCCAGCTGAGGTAACCCAGCTGCCAGAGCAAGAGTTAAGTAAAGCAATGGAATTAAAGTATGCAAAATAAATAAATAAACAAACTAACTAAACTAGAGCCTGAGATTTTATCACTGAGGTAGTTGTAACAATTTCGCAAAGAATGAGTGATGGACTGGTCCATACCTACACAAAAGGCTTGATGAGACATACAGGTGCACAGCAAAAGACTCAGCCACGCAATGATTGAGAGACCCACATCCAGGCGGGTCTCACTGGAGGAGAAAGACCTGCTTCCCACCTGAGACGAGGAAGAGAGAGGGAGAGGAAGAGAAAGAGAATGAAGCAAGCAAGGAAGGAAGGAAGGATGGATACTGCCACTCACTTAGAATGTGGAGAAATTTACTGAAATTCAACAACTAAAGTTTTTTCCAGAAAGGGGACCTATTATTCTTTTCTTCATTAACTGTTACGCTGGTGGATGCTCATATTAAATATAGGATAAGTTTCAAACAAGGAGGACAACATATGTGCAAGCACGATGAGCCAAAGGGTTAGCTTCAGACTGCTCTAAATCCTCCATTTCATGCCGGGTTTTTTTTTTCTACTCTTGTTTTTGTATGATGTCAGAGCAAAAGCACATCATTTATATGGTCATCCAAGGCATGCACCTCTGGCTACAGGTGCAGAAGCCCCACTCACCAACGGATCAAACTTTCTGAAGATGGCAGAGTTAAAATGGCTTGTTTCAGACAGATAGCACCAAGGACCAGTATTAGACAAACAAGGTTTATTACGAACTGTAAATCATGCAAAGCAACCATAGTATAGTGGTATGGCTCTGGAATTGAGCATAAAAGGTCCTCTTTACAGTTAAGCTAAAGTGGTTTCAAAGAAGAGTCCAGAGAAAACATTACAACCTCTGTAAAAAAAAAAAGAAAAAACAAAGAAAAGAAAATAACATTATCACAATGACCTTTGCCAAGAAGCTTCCTGCATTTTTGGACTTCAAAAGACCCCTAAGTAATCACCATCACCCCAAGAGCTGTTTGTCCACCAGGATGTGATGCATAATGACGAACCCTGGTTCTCAAAAACAATAAAAAGCAGGATCTTCCTGCTGCAGGAATGTGAATTCTAAGAAAGTCATCTCTCACTCATTGCCTCTTTCAAAAGGCTAGCAGGGTCAAAAGGGTGTTCGGGTCAACGCTAATGTACATTGCAAACAGCAGTTACAGACAATGGGAGCGTGTGTAGGAATGAAAGCTTTATCTCCTACATGTAGCTTTGTGGAGGCAGATGAAAGTGAGAGCTCTTGACAAAGGTCAAATATCAGCTCAGTAATCTGGGTTCATATTGCACATGTTTCATGCAGGCTTTGTTTTGACAATGTAAAAAGTCAAGGCAGAAAAGCTGCCTAGATCTGATTCTGATCCTAAAACTTAAGTAATTAATTTGTAAATGTAGGAGGAAAATTACTGTCAAATTTACCCAACTTTTATGATGTTCATCAAGTGCTCCCTGTCAGTCCCTGACATTTTTCTTTTTATTTGGCATCTCTTGGAAATGCATCACGCAGAAATGCAGACAGACTGACATGTTTCCTTAACTGCTCGCGTGACTCACGAGTGAATGCGAGCCTCGCTGGTGTCCTCTTCCTCCTCGCTCTTCTCTTTGTTCCAATTATAAAAGCCTGACATTGACAAATAAATAACCTCTCCTTGGACTTTCAAATGAGTCAGTAAAGCTTTTCATCACACACCAAAGTGTCAGCGGGTTCAGACGTCTGTAATTCGATCTGAGCTCAGAGAGAGTGCAATGCTGCCCTTTGACCCCTGGACTGGCTCTGTATCCTCTCATCTCTCATGAGACGTGATGCAAAGCTACAGAGTTTAAATGCTGCCAGGCCTCCCAGACATCTGAGCACTGTGATTTCTGTCCTCGGTCTGCACGCTATAAGGACAAGAGACACAGGTCACAAATGATGTCCCTGATTGATGTTGCTGTTTCTGGGTTGTTGGGTCCCCCCGCCCCTAAATATTTCTTCCTGTGTGCCTTTTTATTTTTTGCATTATTTCTGTCATAGTAAAAAGAACACAAACATGTCCTACTGCTTTCGTTCCCTTTCACCATAACCCCTCTAAAACGCCACCCTCAGCCCTACATTTTTTTCTCTCTCTATCTTATCACTGTTGCATGTGTTGTCATGCTGCAAGGCAAAAGTAGTGTGCAAAACCTATCAACACGCAGTCCTTGTACAGGTTTATCTTGACATTTATGCGAAGCTGGGATGTTACAGGAGCAGAACCTGACATGACTTGAGTTTATATTTCCCAGAAAATTACTCAAATTGTGTATTGCAGTTTGGTTGCATAATACTCTTAAACCTATATGTGCCTTGTAAAAACTGGCCTCTTTCATATCTTATTCCTAGTAAAACTGGACTCTAGCCAGAAAGGGAGAAACATAAAGTCATATGATGATTACTTTTCCAATCTTCTAACAATTTCCTTTCTGAGTCACGTTGGGTGTATTGTTCAGTATCTCTTTTGACAAATGAATTATTTGTACTTTCCATGATTCACAGTTTAAAATAATCCTTATTTATATTATGCTGGGCCTTAGAGCAGCCCTCTCAAGCTCCTCTCCCTTTAAGCCAATTTTCTTCCGATGGGAAAAAGTGGGTGGGGCTTCAGAGCTGCGTGTCTGAGATGAAGATATTAGGAATATCCTCTCTCTTTGCCGTCATACAGATAGAACAGTAGAAATAATTGTCTGAAATGGAGCATTTAAAGCAGTCAGAACTCTGAGGTTTTGGGTCAGAGGAAACTTGTACATAAGCTGACCTCATCATTTGAAATGTTGCTCATGTTAAATATGAACATCCATATGACAGAAAATAAGGAATTTGTGAAGATTATTGACCATTATAGCAGTGTTATGGAACACTTTTGCTTCCATGTGAGTGGCACAATACACATTGTTGGTGGGAAATGTTAAATTATTATAAGCTAATTTAAGGTAATTAAAAAAATAAACTGTGTTGGCTCCAGGAAGCCAGTATTGCATCTCTAGCTAAACATTTTGGTTTTGGAGACTGTAATTTAAAGGTTAGCACATGCAGACCTGCACCCGGGCCTGTGAAAAACTAAGCAGCCTGTAGCAGTGTTAAGTAGTGATGAGAATATTAACATGCTAACTGAGGCCTACAGAGTCTGAGATGTAGCTTTTTTGCAATTACAGTGCTCTGGCTCTGACCTCGGAGTGAATTTGCTGGGATGTGGAATTGTGTTAACACATACCTGAATGCTTCAGAGCTGCAAACCACCAAAACTCTGGCTTTTATGGAGGTGCTCAGACTTGCTGATAATCAGTTAATCAAGTGTATTTGATTAGCAGCACCTGGGTGCTACTTACCTTATGGAAGCAGGACGGGTGTGCTTAGTTTATCACAGGACTATCTTTTTCACTTGACTGTGTAATGCATGGATATATAGGATAAACACACACACACACACACACAAGAGAGAGAGAGAGAGAGAGGGAGAGTTGCACTCTAAGAAGGAAAGAGACATGGCAGATTTATTCCCCCTAAAAATATGTTAGTCAAAAAACTAAGAACCAACCAGCGTTGACATTCTTTTTTGCTTCTTTTTTTTTTTTAACCCGCTGAAGAGTGTTGATTAATTTAGCTGCCAGGGCAAATATTTAACACAAAACATCTGTTTGCCCAGGATAACTCCATGTAGAAAATGTTAACATTTGCTGACATGTTAACACTTGTTTGTATCCTCATGAGTGGGTTGTGTTTGAACAACAGAGGGGGTGGGGTGTGATAGAGCTTGAGATAGTCTGTTGATAACTGCTGTCTGGTGTAGCTAACCACACAAGGCTGTGAAACCACTGCTGAGGTCTGAATAATGAGGAACTCTAACTGTCAAGTTCAGACCCCCAGCACAGAAACACACACACACACATTTAACACCTTAAAAGCTTTACCAGTATAGATATGAAACATTTCATGGGTTGGTTTTAGGTGGAATCCCATACAGCAACATGTAAATGTATTAAATTAACATGACTTCACAGCTGCTTTATAAAGTTAATGACTGACTGAGAGAAAATATCTGAAATGCTGGACAAATGTGCAGCGTGATTGCATCACCCAACTTGTCCACCCCTTTCTCCATCAACCACAGACACCTGATTAATGCTACACACACACTTACACACATCACACACACACACACACACACACACACACACACACACACACACACACACACACACACACACACACCCTGCATGCATGCCAGCACACTGCAGCACATGACTCACATGCTCCAGCCTATCATTAAAACTGGATACGTGATGGGCATGTGGTGAAAGAAAAGGCAAAAGAGTGCCAAGGAAGAGGAGAAGAAGAAGAAGGAGGATGTGGAGGTCAATGGGTTCCTGCGGCTGCACTTACTGGTCATACCACAGAATCACGTCTAGCTTCTCCTCCTCCTCCCTCCATCTCTTCCCAACAGGCATGTAGCCTTACCACACGCTAACGGTCTGAGTCAGAGAATGGGCTGCTTATGAAATCCAGGTTTACCACAGCGCAGCCCCTCACTCGGTTAGATAAAAGAGACATAAGTCAGCTCTGTTTTTTTGGCACTCACAAAGATGCCAGTGCCCTACTATTATTCCTGTATACGTGTGTGCAAGATCTGGTGCGTCTGTGCTTGTGTGCATGCCTCCATGTTTGCGGCCCGCTTGTTGATACATGGACCATTACATTTTCATGGTTAAGCATGGTCACAACAAGCCAGCTGAACATGAAGCGCTTGGCAGACATTCAAAAGGACTGACCTATATAATAAACAGAAATGGATTTGATGGGTTCACTTTCGGGGGAGAGAAAACGCAGCTTTGTGTTTCAAATATTTTGCAGAAAGACATGCAAGCAGCAAGGAGATATCAGAGAGCATAATCCAAAGCTCGGACGAACACAGCGCTGCTTTTTACAAATAAAATAAACCAACCGCACAATTAGAGTCAAGCTTTCAGGGGTTTTCTTTCAGTTAAATAAACACAGAAGAGCAACAGAGCAGTGCAGCAGGAATAATGACACACAATTAGTTTCTTCAGAGTTTACATGTTGGTGCAGTAAACGTTTCCCATCATTTTGAAAGTTCACGTTTTCCACTAGAGAACAAAAGTGTGTCCTGAAACTTGCAGCTGTCATTATTTGCAAATGGAACTGAGTGCAACAGATACAAAACAAAAACCCCGGTCATAATAAAAGACAATGCCATAAAAGCTGCAGCACACATACACACAGCTTCCTCACAAGTTTACAGGAGCTCACTGATGTTAACGGAGCTTGCATCAAGTGAAGTGATGGTTAACCGACACATCTTCTATAGGTAAAAGCTTTATTGAGAAATGACCTACTGTATGTGTATGTACATATATATATATATATATATATATATATATATATATATATATATATATATATATATATATATATATATATGAGAGAGAGAGAGAGAGAGAGAGAGAGAGAGAGACACACACATACAATATGTTCCAGTGTTGCTAAACTGTACATTCAGGCTCTAGAGCAGAGGCTCTTAAACTTTTTGTTGCCAGAGAATGCTCAAATGTGTCTTCAGCATTCAAAAAAATTAAAAAATAAAACATGCTGCCTATCTTGGCTTGGCCCAAGACACCCTTGCAAAACCAGAGTTCCTGTTAACTCAAACACATTCTGGGAACCCATCAGCAAGTCAGCAGACTTAGCCTTCGGGGGGGGAGGGCTTCTGGTGTAGCCAGCAGAAAAAAGGCTACACCAGACTCCCTGTTCTGCCCATCTTCTTTTTTTGTTTTTCTTTTACAAATACATATAAAAAAAATTTTTAAAAAAAAGCTAAACCATTCTCAGATAATAGCCATGATATCAACTTTTGCATTTATGGCAATAATGCAACACACATCTGCATGCAACCAAAACCTGCACAGATGTGAAAACCACAGCAAATAAACTACAAATAGAAACTAGCACGCACAGGTAGCAAAAATAGTGTCCCTTGCCCCTAAACTGTGCATGTTCATATACAGATACATTTAGCTTAGATGTAGTATTTATTATAGGAGCAAAATTCTTTGATTTAAAGCAAGTCATTTTGTGGATGTCTTGCTTATGGGTCACAGCCCCTCGGAGGTCCCCTGACGCCACTTTGAGAACCCTGTCTCTAAAGGATAAGAAAACTATTTGAAGTACCTGTGAAATTAGATAACATCTGCTGCACCAATTTACTGTCCTAAGGGGAAGCAGTTCTGCAGTCACTCTCAGGTTACTGACTGAAATGAGTCCCTAGAATTAAAGACAGGAAAAGTTACAGATATGAGGTTGCCTCAGGCTAATGAAAAGGCAGCTTGGGTTGCAACAATCAAACAAGAACTATAATAACAGGAACAACTCTAAGCCTATACCAGCCAGACTTTTGTCTGATGATCCTGCATTTAAAAAAAAGATTATTTGACATCAAGGAGTACACAGGCAGTCAGCTTCAACAAAAAGACAGTCAGATATTAAAATAAGTAAGCAGGGCTATGATAAACATGCTATACATGCCGTGTATGTGGGCTCTTAACAACTGCTGCTTATAGGCATGCAGCAGTGTTTATAAAAGGGATTTAGACCCTTAACATCCTTTTTTTCATGCAGTATTTGCATTATCTCCTTCCCCCACTTTTTATCTAATGTATTCAAAAGGGCAAACAGTTTGATAGAAATATGCAAAATCATGTGTTGAAGGCCATTGTTGTACCAATATAAAAAAAAACTACAGCTGAATTAACTGAGCACTTTGTTAGCATAGGCTATGAAGTCAAACTCGGCAGCAATCCTGACAGATCACTTGACCCTTGTAGAGGGCACACCATTTATGTTTTGCATCTGCAAGCTGCTTTGCAACCCACCACCACACACAGCCATTTTTCATCCCACATCTGATTTAATTAATGGCTTAACCTTAATCTGCATTCACTGACATCCTCTCTGTTGCAGCTTCTTTCCCCACCTCTGGTTTTTCGTTGCATGAACACAGAAGTCCTGTCCCACCAAATATAAATTACTGCACATCAACAGAACACTTTCATTTTGACTGCAGTGGTCCTGACTGAATTATTATATGATTTCGAGGTCTCGGAGTTCACGTCCTGAGAATATATTCCATAATAAAATCAGCAAAGCCTCTCTTTTCACAACAAACCACTTCCTAGGCGGAAAAAATACATTTCTACACCATTTCCTTGTAGAGATGCAGCCGCAATTGGCAGAAACATCCTGATGTGCTTCTTCTAGCTTGACAGTTTTACCGACTGAAGGATACTTTGGATAACAAGCACTGACTACCACCACCAAGCCACATTTAAAACTACATCCAGCCCAACTGAAAACATGCACATACATTTTTTTTTCCATATAAGAAAGCAAGAAAACAAGGATCCTCTATTGCTGTCTTGCGGGCAGTAACTTTCCTTCAGGGCACCCATGGGAGCCATACATTTTCACTTATGGCAAACTGAATCTGGATTTTATGAGATGAATTGTTTTGGGATTCTGTGAGAAGAGAAAGAGTAAAACTTTAACTGTCTGTGGCAAGACAGAGCAAGAAGAGAAAGATGTTTTGACCCACAAAAAGCAGTTCAAAGCACAAAGTCACGCCTTTTCTTTTTAATATAGATAAAGATGTAAAAAATTTATTTTAAATGGAAAAAAAACTGCACTTTGATGTGAGTTTCCTGGAGATTGCTTTTGCAGCACATTTCCATGCAAGTCAAACTCTGCTCATTCTAACAGGAATGAGCAGCCTCTTTAAAGCCTCTTTAAAGGCAGCATCTGCTTGCAGAGACAAAACTATCTTAATCTTCACAGTTTGATGCAATCTTTGCACACTGATCCCAGTCGAGATAAAAAAGAAAATTTAGAGCAGGATATTTCTTGAAGTGTGTCAACAAATAGAAGGGCACAGTTAAAAATACATTTTTAAAAAAAAGGTAGGTCTCCTCTTTTCAGTGTGTTCTGAGAATTTCAGAGTAGATGTTGCATCGACTTGTTTTTCAGTAGCGAGCTGAGGCCTTCTAGCTTGACCTCAGTGACTATGCAAGCAGCAGACAATGAATGCATCGCCCCCTGCTGGACATGAAAACTGGAAGCTTAAACGTGTGTGTGCATGAGTTAATTAAATTAAAGAATGTTGAGTGCAACTACATTTATTTCATCTCTGGAAATGAATGACTGCAAAATAAACACTGGAAGTGGCAGGCACAGTGAATGAGTCACACATTTCTAATATTCATACATTGTTTACTGAATGTTGACTGAATAATAACATCAGTTCGCTTCTGATCACTGCATAACATGTCGAAAATAAGTAAAATAACGTCCCTGATCCTCCAGAAGTAAAATACTGTATTAATGCCTCCTGATTTCATCTGCTTTGTTTGTGTCCTGCTGCGAGGTGACAAACAAAGCAGGAGAGGTTTAAGCATCATAGGTACTTCGGCTGAAAGTGGCTTGGTAACTCGACCACTTTGGCAGGACAAAATGCTATTTATGGCATTTGTATCTCTATGTCTGTCTCTTTACTCCTGGAGAATCTCTAAGTACAAACTAGAGACACATTAGAAGGCCTTGAAATGCAAACAAAGTGTCAATTTCAGTTCAAAAACACAGCCTGAAATGCATCGTTAAAGCTTTAAACGTCGGCACAATAGCAGAGTCACTTGTATTGGTCATTAACCATGTCGACACCTTGCAGGCAATGCTGTGGTCATTTTTTTCTTATGGGACCGTCCATTTCAAAAAGCTCAGGATAAGATTGCATTAAGTGTGTCATTTTCCTCCAAAAAAAAAACACAATCTCATCTTGGATGGTATCATACCCCAGTTCCCGCTCACCCTCCAGCTTCCAGGCATATGACTGTATTATTTATTTGTGTGCAGCCTAGTTTATTTTTCACCCGGTCTTCCTGAAAAAGGAGTTTGCTAATCTCAAGGGGACCCTGTGAAAAAGGTTGAATGAAATAAAGCTCTGCTCCTTCTTTCCTTCCAACCCCTCCACCCTAAACAACCTGTAAACCTCTGATTTATTGTTATTACAGCTGAGCTGAATCAAGGAGTGGCAGGGGCACAGACAGGAAAGGCAGCAAAGAGGGAGGGACTTGACGTAGCCTGGGGCTACAGTCTGCAGACGCTACACGGCCTTTTAAATGGAGTAGGCTGATATGGCATTTCAACATGTCTGTCGCAGCAAACTCCATTTCCTCATGTGGGCAGGTTGTCGTCTGGAAGGAAATCAAACTCATTTCTGAAGGGCGAAGATGGTATGTGCTGTGACAAGGACCCCTGCATTGGTTTGTTTGTGATAAAATATGAATAATAATTCACACAATAATAGGTTAAAAAGAAGGATAAATAGTTTTCCTTATGATTCACCAGACATCTGGCACATTCCAACTCATGTTTGTCCCAACCTCTGCAACACTACCTTCTTCAGTCGCATTTCTGCCTTAAAATACCAGAAAGCCTGAACTATTTCTAATCAACTTTGTCAAAAAGTCACAAGCAATGAAGCCGAGACCAAGACACCCTGTGCTAATAGCATATTCTTGAGCACTGTATACAACATAATCATGTTTTTCCATCCTTATTTGTCCAGTACCCTAAGACAAGTATCGTAAATCAGATGGAACGGAGCTCTCTGTCTCAAAGTCACATGATTGCCGTTCAAAAGCGGAGAGCACAGTAATTGTCCAGATGTTTCATCGTTTTGACCCTCTTTTAACATGATACAGCTGTATACAGCTTTGCTGATTGACTGACTAATTCACCCAACAAAAACCTGCTGGCAATATGTTTGCAATCAAAATGTATAATCTTTTCAATACGGCGAGGAACAGTTCTCAGATAAGTGATGTTTTAAGCGATTTCCCATAAGTTTGCATTTGGCTTAAAGACGTAAAGATCAGCAGTTACGAGTTTACTTGATGGTTTATGGCCAGTTTCCTGCAAATGGCATTCCACTCGACCTCAGTTGTAACTGTATGTTAATGTTAATTAGCGAATGCTAAGTCATGGTGATTTGAATTATTGTGATAATGAGAGAACTGCATCAATTAGTGTGTCACCACAGGTAAAAAATAAACACACACACATCTGAAAAATGTGATATATGTATTAATAGATTTCATATCTTCCTTTAGCTACTGTAATGTTCTGAAAGAAACAGCCTGTGCTTCAAAGAGGCAGGTCGTTAATCAGTACACAAATAAATGTTATACAGTATTTCAAATCTGTGAGAGAATGAGCAAACAGCACATATGCATGTGGGTTTTTTAACCACAGCATCACGTGTAACATTTGCACTATGTCCTGTCACCCTGTAGTTTCCTGCTTCTCAATGCCCGCAGTTTCACACGCTAAGTTCCCACCATCTAGTCCCGTCTTTCCCACTACCACTTTTCCTTCCCGCCATCCAAATGCCTCTACTGCCCTGTATCCACTTACTGCCCCCTTACACACCTAAATCCCTCCACTTCCCTCTCATCCCATTAACCCTTTCTTCCGTCACTTCTTTCTACTAATTCTCCTCAGCTCTCTGTGAAAGATCACACCTCTTTCTTAACCTGTCATCTCATCTTTCTTTCTCTCCATCTCCTGGCCCTCTACTATCCCACTTCTCATCTCCTCGGCACTGTATCTCCCTTCTGCCCTCCTGTTCAACCGTGAAATCCATGTCCAGCTGAGTTCTTCTGGGAGCCAGTGTTACCAGATGGCATCGGGCAGAACCCAAACATCTGTGTTACCCAGCTCGGCCTGAACCAGGCTCCGAAGGATACGCAGCTGTATAAACAGCTTGTGTGTAAAAATGCAAGCTATGCGGCCAAGCAAAGGGGTCCTCACCAGGTCGCCATGAAAAGAAATATTATTAATAATGATAATAATGACAGAGGAAATACCTAAGGTCCAGACGTGACTTTGTGTTTGTGTGACAGTGGGGCATGGGAAAGATATGACACAAAACCCTAGGGCCAAGATTAGATAGTTTGTGAGGCTCAGCACATTAAAAACATATTGGACTGTATAATTACAGACACTGCCACAAACAATACTTAAAACACATGATACATTCTCATGTCTGCACCTCTGTATGTAAGGTTTGTTTGGCTTAAAAGCACAAATTTTCAGTTAATGTTAGTATTGTTTTTCGTGACTACCGAGGTTTCTTGCATGATGTTGTGCACACATTGCTCAGCAGTTGTCTGCAGCATTGGATGTGATTGAACCATCAGCCGTGTATATTCCCCAAATGGTTGGCAAGTATTTTCTGGAAGTTGTGGGCACTCGCTAGGTGAAATCAGTTGCAAACAGGGTGCAGATTGCTTTGGTCTCCTGCAGTTTGCATGAAAGATGCTAGCTTGTCTGCAAACATTTACTACTTTTGGAAAAGTACGAAGCAAACTGCAAACACAGAACATTCACCTTCAAAGCAAAAGTCAAACCTATACAATTACAAGAAGGTTTTCACAAACTTTTGGGGAACACACATTTATCCCTAGGGGGTCACTAACTGGTTCCCAGGCTTGTGTGACTGGGGCTTTAGCAATCGATTTCACAGCAACTGCCAGCAACCAGTCACCAACCAGCAACCAGTCACCAACCATTCATGGAAATAGAGATTTTTCCCATCGCAACTAGTGGTTGCAAAATGGTTGCAGACGAGTCTCTAAACCAGTAAACCAGTATGACTGGGCCCTATTCAATTGACCTTACATCCAAAATGGCAGAAGAGTTATCTTTGTGTGGTTATTTATCATGTGACTGCAAAACCTCAATAAAGCTAATGTCTTTCAGACAGTTCCTAGCTAGCTAGCTGATTCCTGTCATGTCCAGTCATTCTGAGTTTAGCTAATTTGCTGGTTAGCAACGTGACATGAGTCTACGTATCAGCTTAACTTAGGACAAAGGTACCACTTTTAGAATCAGCAATTTTTAACTATTACACAAAATAGATACAGTGTCTTTTAGACAGAGCTTAGCTTTTTCCTAGTTAATAGGCTAAGCTAAGTTAGCTGGCTGTTTGCTCAAGTTATATAACACTTTTGGCAACTTTTTACTAATAAAGAAAAGTACAGTAAAAATACTGGTAACAAAAAAATATATATGTGTGTGGTTCTCCCAGAGATAAGCCTATCCATAGTACTTTTTAAAAGACTGTTATCAAAATTGCTACAATATTTTGAGAACAATGTGACAAAGTCAGATTTGTAATTTACGTTTCTGCTCATGCAGTGACAGAACTATGGCAGACTTCCAAAGCTTTATAAATTGCAACTATGTGTGGTATGAAAGCTGCAAAGGACAATGGCACACACACACACACACACACACACACGTCCATACACAAGGTAACAAAAACGTCCCTTCTGGTGAAAGCTGAAGTGTTCACAAAGACCAGGATATACGACAACAATGAGGCAGCACACAGTACATGACCGACTAAGCCGAGCTTGATGAGTCTGAGCTAAACTAGGATTACCTGCATGTGGACTGTAACACAAGTAACTCTTTCATGACCTCGGAAAAGGCAACAAAAGCCTGATCTGTCTCATGTCGTACCGTTTGCTGCGATACATTCTGAAGAAACACAAATTTGGTCAGCTCTGTGCTTGTGTGTGCATTTTGAGTGGATTATAATAGTTTATCTAACAGGGAGCCGTTGGCCTATTCTCTTTTGCCTCAAACTCCAAAACAACACTCAGGCCCACTTGAGAGTACTCTGGGGCTTGGATGAGCTTTGCCTCTGGCACAGAGTCATCTGCACAAGAATCTGGCTGCTCTCCAAACACAATATTTGTCAGAGTAGCCTTGTTTGAAACCTTTACTGTTTTATTACATTCTGCAGCCTGGAGATGGGGGTTTTCAATTCAACCTTAAGATTCCAATTAAAAGCCCTTTCATGTTTTTTTAATCACTCAAAAATGTGTACAGTGTGTTCAATCAGTCTGCACAGCTGCACAGAGTGGAAAAAAAAAAACATGTATTAATTTTTCATCTGCATCATATGGTTTAAATAATTTTCTTTCAGCATTCTTTGAGACGTTGACTCGAAGATCTTCTGCTTCGCATGTCAGCCCAGAGGAGAGGAAAGATGTAAGCAATCTGAATTTGGAACCGTTAAAGGCCACGATGAAAAAGGGAAAAAAAAAAATAACATCTCACCCAGTTTCAAATTCATACTTTGCTGAAAAGCATTCCAGCTGGATGGAAAATGCTTCGTTGCCGCTACAGATTTAGAAGTCCATCTCTTAAGTTGCAATAAATCTAGAAGCAGTGGAGGAGAAATTCCTGTTTTAATCAAAATAAATTTAACATGTGCGCTTTTATTGCTGTGTTAGAATAAAAGGTGTAAAAGATATAAAATGAATCTCCCGGGAAGCTTGCTTTTCTGTGCCTGGGCTGAAACACTGCTGTTTGGCATTTGTGTGGTGAAAAAAAAAAAAGAAGAAGAAGAAGAAGAAAAAAAGAGAGAGAGCTGGCTCCTGTTTAGTCAAATCTTTTACTGAATGCTTAAAACAAAGACAATGCAACAAGACTCTTAAGTCAGCACTTTGGGTCAAGTATCAAAAGGGAGCAGTGTGTGATGAATCCAACTATGCCCAGTGTGTAGAGCTGTTAGCTTCCTGCACCTGCAGGCCTGGCATATGGACGAAGTCTGGACCTCCCGTGATAAGTCAGTCACATTACCAAAAATAAATAAATTAATAAATAAACATACATTTAGAGTGTTGCAGTGGTATCAAGATATTCAATAGATTAGAGGTGTAACACTCTTTCTTCGTGTTTGTTGCTTTTTTAGCTTTCCTCACTGTTTAGGCCTGCTCCGTGGCTTTGTCTCCAATGCATAAAACACACCAGAAAACCAGATCATACTGTCTTTTCAGCAAGACCTTCAAACTCCTTTGAAGATCAAAGCAGCATGTGTACTTTTCGCATCTGAGCGTGTGCCCTCACATTACCAGGTTTAGTGCCAGGTCCTTCCTGTTAACCGTGGCCCGTACTTCTGTGGATGGCAGGCAGCCACGGCTCAGGTTTCTCGTCATAAAGCAACGGAAACCCATTCTGTCCATTGTTTGAAAGTGCTCCCGATGGCACACCAACCGCAGCTCTCAACAGCGCAGATTTGCAAATGTTCTGTGTAACGTTAATAGAAAATGAGCACAGAGGTCTCCCTTGAATGACTTTCCAGCACATTAGTGCCAGGAAGCCGTTCATTTTAATGTCAGTGGTGTATTAGAGCTGCTATATAGTGTTTTGACTGTAACTATCCCGGCATTTACTCTAAATATACACATGGCATTCTTTTTCTCCCAAGCATATCTTTAAGGCATAGTTAAGTAATTACTGGAGATTTTAAAATAAACACATCCGGTGCACAGGCTCAGTTTTGTTAACAGGACAATGGTTACCACCCTTTCATGGTGTAGCTCCAGCACTGTTTAACACTTGACTCGGTGCCCAGAGCCCAAGACACATGAGGTGGAGTGCTGCTCAGGGCTGCGCTCCAGCGTCTCAGCTCTGCAGTATCCATCATATTTCACACTGTCTCACTAAAAGAGCTTTTCATTTTTAAGGCCCTGGCTTCCTGGTTACTCAATCCTGCTGGCACGTGTGGTATGATGGTCGTGCCGTGCATTTAAATCTGGGCCATTTCATACAACTCCCTTTTCCCCTTCTTATCTCATTTTAGTGAAAAAAATACATTAGGAATATTATGCGATAAACATCAGCAGGCATTCCAGTAAAAAAAAAAAAGAAAAAAAAAGAAAAGCTTTGAGTCATGCTGCCGACAGACTGAAGAGACACCTGGAGCAAAATAGATGAGTGGAAAGTCAGAGCGAATACTGTATGCAGTAAATTCTGAATGTGAGTTCAAACAGAAACGGGCAAACTGATACTTGAAAAATGTTCCAGAAAACTGCTGCAGCTTTTTTTGATTGTGAGCAGGCTGCTTATGTTTATAATTTGTCATATCTGTAGAATAAAGTGGGCCCATTACGTCCTTCCTTATTTTCTCTCATACATACTGTTACAATAGTGGATGAAAATGCTATACATGACCAAATATCCATATAATGAGGTCAAGTAATCTGAACCAAGAGGTCGGGTTCTGTTAATGCTCTAAATCAGTGGTGTCACACTCATTTTTGTTCATTGGCCACATATAGTTCACTTTGACCTCTAGTGTGCTGGAGCAGTAAAAACCACTCCTATAAAAAAGTCTTTAAGTCTTTAAGCTGCAACATTAAAGACATGTACACATCGAAGTTAATAAAAATGATTCTGAAAAATGTCATTTCATATAATGAGTACCTTACTTATAATATATAAGTATATGTTTAATATACAACTCATGCACTATTAAGTTACTAAAGTAATTAAAATGCCTGCTTAAGTAAAAAGTCTAAATACTTTTTCAACTTTGCAAACAATTATCCAACACAAGATTATGTTTGAATCCTTGTGCAGCCCCCCCCCCACACACACACATAATAAATCAGCAATAGGGCACGGGGCTCCACGTTAGCCTGAAAAATAGTATTTTCTACCCTGTTATCTACACTGAGCCCTCCCTGAGATCCTGGAAAGGTCCCTGTCCAGGGTCACAGGAGGGCTCTGGTCTATCCCAGCTGTCACAGGGCAAGAGGCAGAGTACACCCTGAACAGATTTCCAGTCTGTTTGTCAGGGCTAAGATCTTATTTTCTTCTTTGCAAAAATATGGAGAAAAATTCCCAGAACTGTCCGCCTTCCCTGAAAGTTTTTACTCTTTTCAAAGCCATCCAGTTGTGTGGACTGGATCCTTCGGTGGGCCAGTTCTGGCCCACAGGCCCCATGCTTTGATGCTTCTACTCTAAATGTTCTGCTTCAGACAGGTTTGTCTTCTCTTGGGTCTTTATGATGTCAGTGAGGCTGTGAGCACAGAAGTCCCACCCACCTGCTGTTTAAGCTTTCTATTTGTGATTTAAAGAGAGTATGACCTAAGAGGGAGAAAAAATGAATGTAAAGACCCATAAGACAAATAAGGATTATTCTGAACTACAAATCATGCTAATAGTGTTCAAGAATAAAAACAGGCTGATGGGAAAGGCATAATAAGTCCCCTTTAACCATGTGCACCATCTCAGTTTAGCTAGGGAGAAACGCAAGAGGTCATGAAAGTAATTAAGATGAATGATAAGGGCAACCAAAGTGGCTATACTAAAAAAGCTGCTGAGACATTGTATCCATAGACAAACATTGTAGCCATAGAGAAAAAGGGAGTAAAAACACAGCTGGTTAAGTTCACATTCTGTGTACGGGAAATTAGACGGGCTGATCATTTACTTGAATAACTTGTTGTGGCTTTGCAAGGTTTCATTAGTATCTGCTAAAGCCATTGTTTCCTCAGTCTGCATTGTCTGTAAATTCACTGTCTTGGTATTCAGCCTGGCATTCGCTGCATTCCAGCTATCATCAAGGCCAATCCCCACAGTCTGGCACCAGTCAATGGTATTACAGTAACATCCTGTCCTCTCTTCACAAAGAATGCTTGCTTTGGCATATATTTGGATGTGTTCTCTATTAGAGGCTTTAGCACTCTTAGCCGCTGCATTAACTGCACTCATTAATGACTGTCAAAACACAGGAGGGATGTTACACTGCCAGACGTAGAGCAGGATACTTGACACCACTTATAATTTTTGTCTGCTTGAAATACCAACCATGATGTGAACAGAGGAGCAGACAAGGAGGGAGAGAGATTGTGCATGTAATACTAGTTGAGGGCAGTGAATGGATTTTAGCGCGAGTAGTTCAGATCCTCCTAAGACAAACCGTCACAGTGGAAGACACAGGAGTGTATTATCGTTACTATACACAGAAAATACATTTTTAACCATATTTGCTACCATATTCTGACAAAAGTGGAAACCTGAGTAGTTATCTGCAGCCACTTTTACATACATCAAATGGGATGCTAACTACTGAAAAATAAAACAAACTGTGCTGTTTTAATACAAGTGTCAGTTCTAGTTGCTAATATAAGTGTTTTCACCCACAGCAGGCAGCTATTTTTAGCCAAAACAACAGTCACCCATAAAAAAAGAAGACAAGGTTAGCGGCGACTGAAGAAAGTCGAACAACTAGAAACTAAAGAGCTCTATTTTTCTTAAGGCAGTTCCTAGCAACCAAAACAGTTATTGTTAGATCCACAGTGAATTTTAAATCAGATGATCAAGGTGTGATTGGCATGCAGACTTTCAGCTTTAATTCCATTATATATTGGAATATATATATTTTAAATATATATAAATATTTATTTATTTATGTGTGGGGGGGTGTATTTTGTATTTATATATATGTATTTATATATCAGTATATTTATGCTATTAAAGTTTATTTGATGCAGTTTATTTGATGCACCATGTGAGGGAGGGAATTTCGTTATGGTTGCATAATGAATCTTAAATCTTAAAGAGAAGTAAAATGGATGATGACAGAATTATTTCCTAGGTTAAGAAAAACAATTCCACACCATCTAACCAAGTCAAGAATACTCTCAAGGGATTAGGCGTATCATTGTCAAAGTCTACAATCAAGAGACGCCCTCATGTGGGTTTCCAACAAGATGCAAACTACTGGTTATACTCAAAAACAATAAGGTCAGATTAGACTTTGCCAGAAAACATCTAAAAAGACTGAGTTACGCAAAAACAAGAAAAAGAGCCTGCACAGCTCTGAACAAATGAAATCAAGATTAAACAGTGCCAGAATGATAAGGTGAGAAAATATGGAGAAGGAGAGGAACAGCTCATGATCTGAAGCATACAGGGCTACACTCTCTGCTCAGATTCAGCAAAATGCTGCAATACTGACTGGACTGCACGTCACAGTGCAAATGGATAATGACCCAAAGCATGCTGCAAAAGCAACCAAAGAGTTTCTCACAGCAAAGAAATGGGTTAAAGTTATCTGATCTCAGCTCAATACAGCATGCCATCCATTTTATTCTGCATATCCGATTTAAGGTCACCGCTAGGCTAGAGCCTATCCCAGCAGTTATAGGGTGCCAGAGTCAAAGGTCACCAGTCTATTGCAGGGTTAACACAAAGAGGAAGGCAACTATTCACACCTACAGCCAATTTAGAATCACCAGTTTTCCTAACATACATGTCTTTGGACTGTGGGAGGAAGGCAGACTTCCTGGAAAGAACTGGTTCAAACACATGGAAAACATGCAAACTCCCCAGCCAATGGATTCAAACCCTGGACCTTCTTGCTGTTAGGTGATGGTGCTAACCACGACACCACCCCGCTACCATGCAATAGAACATCCATCCAATAGCACATCCATGTTTTACAGTTATTAAATACAAAACTGAAAGGCCCACAAAGAAGCAGCAACTGAAGGTGGCTACGGTGAAGGTCTAGCAGAGCATCTCAAGGGAGGAAATGCAGCATTTGGTGATGTCCATGAGTTCTAGACTTCAGGCAGTCATTGACTGCAAAGGATTAAAAACAATCATTACATTTAAGATTATTTTAGTCTGACTGAAATGCTGACTGAAACAGAGTAATACAAGAATTGTGTTCATGAAATCAACAAGTGATAGATGACTTAAATGAAGTGGAACACAGACCCGTAAAAACTAATAATATTCAGTGCTGCAATAATAAACTTGCACACTTTTGCATCTAATTCTTGTCCAAGAAATGGAGAAGCATTATGATTAAATGATTTGCAGAAATAGGATTGGACCTCCTAGGAATGTCCTGCATTTAAAATCTGTTCTTGCTCAGATCAAGTTAATTTAACCAGACTTCCTCTTCTCATGTGCTACCGGGTCCCCTGCAAAAGGTGAGTTGTGTAGCATGCTATTAGCCAGGAAGCCTGAAGGTGGAGAGTGCACTTGAGGTCAGGCAACAGCTAAAATTAATTAATGTTAATGTACCACTCTACAGCATATTTTAACCCAGGTTCAGTAGTAAAGTCTTGGCTTCCTGCTTTATTTTCAATTATATCCTACATAGGGTAATATGTTTCTTCAAATGAGAAGCCTTTTGTTTGGAGACAAACTACCATATTGGAAGCACATTGCATTAAGATTCATCCCGCAAGCTCTGCTTTCTGTTGCCTTAATAATGAGCTGGTCCAGAGCCCAAACCCCTGGGAGCAGTATAATCACAGTTTAATGAGCTGTATCAGGACCAGTGCCGAGAGCCGAGGGATTTGGAGAGTTACTGATGAGGCTACAGGCCCTACCTGTTACCCCAAATGCTCCCATAACAGAACATCTGGATTCAATGGCAATAAAACACAATTTGTGTGACTGTTATTTACACCGGTATTAGATTTGTCCAGACCACCTCATATTTATCAGGAAAATGGTTCCAGAAGAATAAGGGCTGCAATCGTCAGTTGTTTCTTTCATATTTGGCAGTGGTTCTCAAACTGTGTACAAGTATATACATAATGCTCCTGCAGGTTGTCAACAATATGTGGAAATTCTATTAATGTGACATTTTAATTACCAAGAAACGCTAGAAGGGTTTTTGTCATGGTCAAATAAAAGCAGCACACACAAACAAAACTGACAACAGATCCGGCACACCCCTTGAAAAATGAGTCACAGCCACAACTGTTCATGCAAGTAAATATCATAAAACAGCAGCAGCAGATGTTTTGGAAATGGACATTTTCATTGTCTGTATGTGAGACATACACACACTGGGCACTTTATTAGGTACACGTAGCTAGGCCCAAGCTGAACCCCGTTTTTGCCTTCTGAACAGTAACTAAGTAGGTTAAAGTAATTGGAATAGTATGATAACTGGAAGTACAGCAAACTGTTTCCCTGGAAGAACTGCTAACAGTGTTATTTAGTTATGGGCACATGCAAACAGGCCAAGCAGTAGCAGCAGTAGCCTGTGAGGCAGAAAAATTAAGCCAGAACAGTACAGAAGAGTCAAAAAGCTGTAGTTCCCTAAGTGGCCACCTGGGGCTGGTGAATCAATCCCCATCCATCCATCCAGTATTCCATCCATCCATCCATCCATCCAGTATTCCATCCATCCATCCATTTTCTTCCACTTATCCAATTCAGGGTTCAATTCTGGAGTCTATCCCAGCTGCCATAGGATGAGAGGCAGGGAAGGCCCTGGACAAGTCCATCCCCATACATTCCCATGTGAAAATGCATAACTCTAACATAAACATGTTCATCACCTGGGGCAAAAATAAATAAATAAATAATTAACAGTTTTGGCCTATATATAAGTTTTCCCTCCATAACAACTGTGTGGGGTCTTTTTTTTTTCTTTCTTTCTTTTTTTTTTTTTTTACAAAACTCAGCCATTTACATTGTATTAAGGCTTCAAATTATGCTAAGTTAAAGGATATAGAAGACAACTTTGAGAAAAAGGTGGTTTTTGTTTTGTCTTGTTTGCATTCAAAGACCCAAAACTTTTCCAGTGTTTTTTTGTGTTTTTGTTTTTTTGTAGCCAGAATTAAAATTTAATATCCCACAGAGTCTATGTACGTGCCTTGCTAACGAGCTAACTAGCCAGTGTTACATAGCTGGTTGCTCCTTAGTTCTACCCTCTCGATCAAGCACTCCTTTAACATAATGCCGTAAACATGAATACAAGTAGATCAGCAGGCTTATATTATCTTCAGATAAGAGTTTGCTTTGATAGTTGAAACAACATTTATAATTTCATTTCTCAGTTTAAACAGTGAATGAATATCCAGTCGAGTTAAAGTGCTTCTGCTCTTTTTGCTTCATCACTATATTAGAAAAGACTAGTCATAGTCATTGCCTATAGACCAATAAAAGAAGTGACAAAAGCTTCTTGTGTACTGCTAACAGTCTATAGTGTCATGGTCTCCATTGCCAGGTCAGGATGTATTTTGGTTCTTTCTGAGTGGAAACTGCCTGGAAGGAGACCCTTCCCCGGAGGCTGCTCTCTGAGCCACCAACAGCCAAACTGTATAAAGGACAGAGTCTGTGTTTGTACAAGTGTTTCACATAAGACCAGTCCCAGACATATTTCTGAATGAGGCTAAGTGACGGATGATTTTCGGAATCCCAACTTTTTCCTCTGTGAAGGGTCCAGTGAGATCTTCAGACACCTGCCTCACTTCTCAGGAATTTATCTGCAGGCTACGTTCATATCCACGTATTACTAACTACACTTAAGTTCTAATTTTGTTATGTTTCCACAGACAACTCATTAATAATAAACCCCAACAATGATGCACAGTTATGGTTGCCTGGAAATTATTAATGCAACCCGTGATACTTCAACCATTGGACCACCCTCTCCCGTGTTTATTTGACATTTCGACACCTAATTGATTGTAAAAGCTGCTGAAATGTAAACTGCATTTTTGCATGGCGGGCCAGGTTTTTTGTTTACTACTGTAGCTCTCTCTTCATATCGCTGGGTTTGGAAGAGGAGACAGAAAGCTATGAGCTATGACCACATTGAGGATCTACTGTATACTAATTGATAACATGTGTATAGGGAGGTAACGTGATACGAAGCTTGTGTACAACCCAAACACAGGCCACCTGCTGCGGTTTTGGAGAGAGGCGAGTTTAACTCCCACCACAGTAGAGGCCATTCTGATTCAAACGGTTCATATGAGGACACGCTGGCCAGAGTCCATAAGTCAATCAATCAGCTTGCTCAGTCCAAAGTTGAAAAGCTTTGGCTGGAGTGGTTGCTTTTGCAGCAGCAGAAAATGTCTATTTCCAAGATGCAACTTTAGAAGGGCAAGAAGACTTTTGGCAACTATGATTAATCACTGTTTCTCAAATAAAGAGAGTCTGACATGTAAAAGTTTTATCAATGGAAGTTTCTTCACTATCTCACTGTGTGCTCTTTGGCAAGACATAGTTTCACCTTTTTCCAATAATGGTTATCTCATTTTGGAACAAAATGTCCAGGGGTTGTTGCTGCCAAATTGCCTCATATGTCATTCAGTGGATTTCATTAAATGTCTCATATGTCCTGTATTCATTAAACGTCTTCGGTGTGCTCTTTAGCCAAATACGAGCTTATGAGCTCGATGCAATTACTCTGTACTTTCCGTTACAGCATTTGTTTTCTCACTCCAGACAGTTTTGTACATATCAACTCGTAGTGCTTTTGGAACATCCTGGGGAGACTTAGCTGAAACCCTCTGCACCGTCTCTCAGGCTCATTTAGTTGTACAGAGAAACAGGCTGCCAGCTACCACACACACAACTGTGCTAGTCACTCCCAGGACACGGCTCAGTTAGTGGCTTGGACAGTACACAGATAAGATAATATGCAGCCCAGCCACTTCCCCTTTTCCCACATCTATCAAAACAAGGCCCAGCTCATGCTAACTATAAGTAAAGTACGGTATGTCACATGTAAGAACCACTGAAGAGTCAACCCACCCAAATAAGCTCTGATTTCCCCCTGAGGCAACGACTTACATAAACAACTTGCTCCATTTATTAATAGGATTAACACTGATTTAAAGCTTTCAAGCTGGATTGGAAGGGCAACACAGCTTGTTTTCACTTGTAGGGGTCTGGCAACCTATAAGGAGCTGGACTGCAAAGAAACACATTTTCCACATGTATCCTTTACATAGGAGATGGATAGTCAACATCTCCAGAGCAAGATTTTGTGTTCCAAAAGTTTTACAGAAAGAAATGAAATCATATTAATTGTCCACAGAGGCATGTTCCAGGCTGAGATGAGTTTTGCTCATTTTTTCTTGGAACCACACTCCAGTAAATCTGACATCCAGTTTAGCCTGCCATCCACTGACAAATGACCACAAATTTGAGGCTGAAGATAGCACCCCCTACAGTACAAAGTTTTGAGCTCGTCTTTTATTCCGTTCTCTGTTAACATGATCCCACACTGTTTCAACGATGTTGATGTCCGGGCTCTGAAGAGGCCAGTCCACGACTCATAGCGCTCCATTGTGTGTTCTTCTATCCAGGTATGCTTTTACTGCATTGGTAGTGTGTTCATGCTGAACAATGAAGCTGCTTACAATCAGAAGCTTTCCAGATGGTATTGCATGGTGGAGCAAACTTTGACCATACTTTTCTGCATTCATAATTCCACCAATTTTGACAAAATCTCTATTATCACTGGCTGAAATGCAGCTCAAAACCATGACAGAACCTCCATTGTGTTTTACAGATTTACAACCTATTACAACAACAGGCTTGTTCACTGTATATAAAGTATATATGCTTAAAGTTAGGGGTGTGGCTACGTTTTAGGCAGCTCTCTAACTTTTCGCTCTCTGCCTCACATTAACTCGACGACGCCACTCTGGATCTGGATACTTTGTGTTTTTAATGCACCATCCAAGATGTCTGTTCTTCAGTTTTTTTGACGGGAATTTCGTATTTGTTATTTTGTTACTTAGCACGAATCGGCAGGCATCTGTGCTTGTGCGTTGCACCAGTGCTTGTGACATATGCACTGATAATAAATTTAATCTATTCTAATATTCTAATAAAATCTATATACTAAGGCACAGAAAAATTTTCTTTGATGTGTCTTTGATGCACACCTCTTCTTTATTATTGCACACTACACTCTAAACCACTTGCCATGCATTAAGGGAATGTTTTTCTGACTTTTTGAAAATGTAACAGACCTTCTAAAGTGAATTTCAGTCCTTATTTTTTCATAATTGCTATTCAGTCTAGATGACATCACAACAATGTAATGCCCTAATCCTGTTCTGTTCTCTCTATAAGTGACTCAGTACCATCCACAACCTGCTCCAGTGGAAAAGGTCCCTTTCAGACCAAAGCTAGTTAAAGGCCTACAGGAGAACACATCACTGTGGGACTGGCTGAAGTGGAAAATGAAGAGAACCAAAATAAAGCAGAAGCATGTCTTTTTCATCGCAGCATGTTTTCTATTACTGTCATCTTAAGTGGAGAACAGAAGGAGCCAAAGAGTATTACGGTAAAGATGCAACATTTGGAGCAAAGGCATATACTGCCTTTCATCAGATAGTACCTTGGCAGGACAAATGACAAACCTGAGGAAAGTTTCAAGGTTGTTTGGACAAAATGTACAGGAGCCCAAACTGCAAGTCAAATATTGCTGAATAGTGGTGTTTTTCCAAGATGATACCATTTAGATCAGGGAAGAAAAATAGGCATAAAATTAAAAAAAAACCAAAAAGCTACACCTGAGTGGAGGTGTTGATCATCCTGGATGCATGAACTGACAGAAGGAAAAAAGCACTTGTGTGACAGCTCCAGGGGAAAATAAACATGACCACCACGAGATAAGCATTTCTAATCCCCGGGAATAAATACACAGGCTGATGAATGTCTGAGTGACAGCTTAAAGACAGAGCTTATTTGTATGGGCGTACTTCCTCATGGCAACATTACTCACAGGCGCGTACAGTTGTCAGGCAATTTACCCTCTCTGCAAATAGCACCACTCTCTCAAAGCACTTGGTATGTGCTGCATGCCTGCACATTAGCCCTGATTTTAAAAACACCCTCATTTACTGCAGTTTGAAAAATTATGGTCAACAAAACAAAAGTTACCAAAGGCTAAACAATATTTATAAGATGTTAATGCACAATTTGACTGGTGCACGCACGCAAAAAACACATAAAATACACACACTAAAATATAGGCCTTATGTTAATGTGAAAACCACGTGTTGCTGTATAGCGTCTCTATAGTACTTGTCACTCAAGTGGTTTTATGTTATGCTGGCCACGGTAAAACTGCATAACAGTGAGTGACATCGCAGGTATGAGTGGATCACATTTCATCTGGATTATCACTTTAACAGATGGTAGACTTTACAGGAAAAGATATTATGATTGTTTTGTACTCTGATTGGCAGTCATGTTGTTCATTTTGGCAAGCTATCGGGACACTCAGAAGGAAGGTGAAGAAGGAGAGTGAACAAAAAGGAACTTGTGCAGACAGGCTTGTAAACTTGTGTCGTTTTATTCATACCAGCACAGTGATTGTGCGTTGGGCCACCCTTTTGGTCCAGATCAAAATTACTACAATCTTTGTGTTGATCCTTGTTTATTGTTGTAATTCTTCTTGTTTTGCTTTGATTGTCTTCTTTTTCCATGTGCCTCCTGCTCAGTGCTACTTTCCATTTACTTCCTCCTTTATTTTGAAGGTTACTTCCTCTTGTGACATTTTCTGTTTTTACTTCCTTCCTTTGTTCCTTTTCCCCACCCTCATTATTGTCTTAATTGCGTTCACCTGTGCCTTAGTACCCTTCTGCATGGTATGTGTATGTAGTCTGTGCTATCGCCCTGAGTTGTATACACTCAATGTTAAAAGCTGTTAACAGGTGTATCAGTGGAAATGGAAATGGTGTTAAACAGTTAAGGGAATTTTCGACCATTCTTCCAAAAGTATAGTACCAGTCTTTATATTTGTGAGGTCTGGCCTTCTCTGATGTTCTCTGATGTTGGATGAGAAGGCCTGGCTCACAGTCTCCACTCTAATTCTAATTGGGTTGAGCTCAGGACTCAGGCCAGTCAAGTTCTTCCACACCAAACTCGCTCATCCGTGCCTTTATGGTCCTTGCTTTGTGCACTGGTGTGCAGTCATGTTGAAACAAGAAGGGACCATCCCCAAAACTGTTCCCACAAAGTTGCGAGCATGAAATTATCCAAAATATCCTGGTATGCTAAAGCATTAAGAGTTCCTTTCACTGGAACTAAGGGGCCGAGCCCAACTCCTGAAAAACAACCCCACACCATAAGAGAACTTGTTTCCACTGCTCTAGAGTCCAGTGGCGGCATGCTTTACACCACCGCATCCAATGCTTTCCACTGTGCTTGATGATGTGAGGCTTGGATGCCGCTGCTTAGCCATGGAAATCCATTCCATGAAGCTCTCTATGCACTGTTCTTAAGCTAATCTGAAGGTCACATGAAGTTTGGAGGTCTGTAGTGATTGACTCTACAGAAAGTTGGCAACCTCTGCACACTATGCACCTCAGCATTCAGTGACCCCACTCTGTGATTTTACATGACCTACCACTACATGGCTGAGTTGCTGTCATTCCCATTCATTCAACATTTATAGTCGTGAGAGGATGAATCCATCTGAATTTGGTGACTGTAGCACCCCCATCAAGCCAAGCCAATTTTATTTATAATGCACTTTAAAAACAGCAAGCACTGTCCAAAGTGCTGAACATGGAAAACAGGGCACAACAGTACACCAGTACACAGTACATCAGGTAAACATTTTGATTTATCCAGTGATATATCTGACCTAAAGAAAAAACAAAGCAACAGCCAAGAAGGAAAACTGGAGGCTTTAAAACTGTAGTCCATACTTTAACGGGTAATGGATACATCAATCTTTTATATACAGTCTATTGTTTAGATGTAAGTTTGACCTTTGTTTATCTTCACTGGATGGATTTCCCTTGAACTGGATACAGATGTATATTTATTTATATATTTGTTTTATGCTATCATCAGATCAGATTTTTAATATGCCCACCACTCAACTTTATATTTGCAAAAATAAACTAAAATTTTCCTTCCTTGTGGAAAATTTTACCACAAACTTTTTACACTTAGATTTTGTACAGTCAAAAAAGGTGTAGTGTACCGCACAGGCGATGAGGAGGGATTTTGATCTTGTTTCATTTCTTTTTTCTACAGCAGGGAAATTTCTGGTTAAAAACTAAAAACTAAATGGCTGAATCCTCGTGCTTATTACATTTCCACAAGATTTAATATAACCACTCAGACTCCTCAGTCACGCACAATGTCCACACATACAAACCACATTAAGAGAGACATGAGCCGACATACTGACACTTAAACACCAGACCACCCTGTAACTATTCTGACAAACAATCCCCTGCAGTTAGTCTATGTGTGCATGAGTGTGTTTGTCCATGTCCACTCTGCAGGCTCCAGACTGACTCCTCTCCATGCTCAGTGGAGACACAAAGTCAGACAGTGGTGAGATAGGAAACTTTAAAAAATTGGGGGTATGACCCTTTAAAAGATCCTTTGAGCTGAACAACTTATAAAAAAAAAACAGAGGACGAGTGGAGGATTTTAACCCTTGTCACCAGTTGCCATGACTAATGGTGGCGTAATAGTGGTGTGGATAAACTTGGACACATATAGGAGACCACATGTAGACAGGCCTGACTGACGCACCCTCAGGCCTGGAAATCTATGTGTGTGGCCTGAGCTTCCATGGCCCCCCACACCCACTACTCTTCTTTCTCCCTCTTTCAAGCTCTATTTCTGAGCCTCACCATTTCTCCTCCTTTCAAAATCTGAGATTAAAGGGAGAGGCCAAGAAAAAGAGGTCAAACACACAATCCACACTTTATTTTCCTCTTCTCAAACTACCCTTGTGTTACATGTTCAGCACCCCATTCTCCCCTTTTCCCCTCCTTACACTTTGCTAGCTTCTGGTCAGGGAAATGGAAACCCTCCCCTCCTAATCCCCTTTTCTCTCCTCTAAACCTACCACTTCACCTCTTCTTTTCCTCCTCTTTCCACTGTTCTCCTTCCCCACCTCCTCCTGCCTTGCTGTTATGTTCTCCATATGCTTTGATGGCTCCTCCTCAGAAGAGATGTGGGGGATGATTCAAGCCGCTGGCATGTATAGCAGGGCTGCAGCTGGACACTGCACCTGCAGCTCTGAAAAACAAGCTGACGGTTGCAAGTTCAGGAACTTCTGAGTGCATCTGTGTGTGTGCGTGTATTGTACATCTGCATGTATTTGTCAGTGTGCACGGTCAATCTGTGTTTCTCAGGCATCAAATTCTCACAATTTTTTTCCCTGAATTATTCCTCCCTGAATCTCTTTCATTTTTACTTTCTTACTTTTCTTGTTAAACTGGCGTGAGATTCGTGTGGACTAAATAAGAAAGTTTCCCAAGTTTTACCGTGTGGGAGCCTCCGGGCACCATATTTGTGTGGTGATAACAAAAACCCCTTGGCACACATGATTTGTACAAAACTGCATGAGGCACCTGGGAGTTACAAATACCCTGGGTTTTTTTTTTGTTTTTTTTTTGAAACTCCAAATCAGCCTCAAGTCTAACCACAATGCCCTTTATGATTGAGGGTTGTGGGGAGAGAAGGTATAAAAAGCTGAAAACAAAATGGCAGAAAATGACATTGCACTTTTCAGTTTGATTGATGCTGAGAGCTACTTGCTTGCCGCACCTCCACTCCTCCATAAATCACGTAATTAGCAGAGGCAACCTCAAGAGAGTTTCAAATACTAGTCTGTAAGCCCTGAAATGAGGTTGGTGTATCTCTGAAGAGATTTTCTAATTAAAGTGGTTGTTGGCTTTAATGGGCCATGATGTTTGTATGATTTTATTTCTGCTGAGAATAATAAACCTACCTGCATGCTCACATTGCACAGCCAAGCCTTGCAGCACGTTCTCACTTGCAGGTAGCTGTTTTCAAGTTAGGGTATCACTGTGTCGCATCTCTTAAAGGTGGAATGCAGTCAGGTATTACGCACCTGTGAAAGGCACTTAGCAAGCGTGATTGGAGTTTCAACAAGCTATTGTTGTCTCTAAGTGGCAGATAAGAGTTCTCTCTCCCTGACTGAAAACACATGACATTTGTGCATGCAGCAGTGCGAGATATTCCACTGGGAGGTTTGCTGTGGAAATACACCAGTGCAGGATGTAAGGCTTTGGGGGTCAACCCCTGCTGACTGGAATTAATCGGAAGCATAATTACCTCCTCGCTAACGAGCCAGTTGTCCTGAACCGCAGCCAGGTGTTAAGCAGGAAACAGTATGTGATGCATTGGGTTTGGGGTTCACCCCTCTTTACACACACACACACACACACACACACACACACACACACACACGATCATAACTCCAAGAACCTGAGTGGGTTGAGCAAACATTCCAGTGGTCATCAGTGCTCTTCTCTCACCACATCCATTCATCTTCCTGAGATGACTCCTGTCCCACAGCACAGCAGCATTCCCACCTTGGGAGCCAGATAGGAACCTGTGGTATGATTTTCACATTTGTTACTCTGTGACAGCCTGACTGAACATGCATGTTCAGGGAATTCATGTTTTTACTGCCCCCACAGCCCTGTCAGAAGAGCTTAGCTATTCCTTCATCATCTCTCATCTCCATGATCCATATGTGGATTTGTGCTGACTTTTATCTGAATGCTATATAATGTCAGGATCGGGAGCAGACCACATGAACTTAAAAACAGGGGGGCATTGGGCTCAAGCCCTTTTACTATTCCATTAAAAATAAATAAATAAATAAAAAATGCACTTGCCCTCACACACACTATGCATAATTACAACCATACATCTGTACAGTACCAGTCAAAAGTTTGAACGCACTAGGTGCAGAAGTGGATCAATGAAATGGCCACACACCAGGAGAGCTGACTGTGCGTGCACCACATTTCCATTTGTTTTGCAGTTTTTAGTAGAGTTATACTTTAAAACTAGCTGCACAAGCTGATGAATGACCACATTTTAAGCTTCAAAGGGAAAGGAACTTATACTTGAATTATATCACTGGAATTCAGCTGGGGGCTGTCACTTTATTGTAGGGGCCTGTACATCCGAGGCCCATCCATAACACCAACACTGTCTAATGTTATTGATTAAATGTGACTTTGTGTTTTTCTACTGTCGATGAACAATAATACTTCATGTATTGGCAGAAGATTTTTTTTCACCATTTATCTCTTGGTTTTCCAATTCTATTTCTACTTATCTTATTATAATCTATCCATAACATGTAGCTATCTTCTTTTTTTTTGGCCTTTTATCAGGTGCTTTTAACAAGTATTTGAACAAGTACATATACACATTTCTCTAACTTAGGCTACCTAGTGATTTAAAAATAGTTTTCTAGCTAGCTTAGTTAGTAGAATGTATCAAAAAGAAACAAATACCTGCTAAAAAGCATTTTTAACTCACCAACTCTGGAGCACAGCCTTCTTGTATGGGCCACAAGTGCAACTAACCACTCAGTAAGCCATAGTATTTTTCAGCCACATGTGCATTAAAAATTCTCCAAAACACAAAACGCTGCAAACACAGTTGAGATGTCCCGTTCACCGACTGGATGAGCATTAGCTCTCTCTTTGTCCGCATCCACCAGCCACTCAAAATGGCCAAGCCCGTAAATTAGCGTAGGTTTAGCCTTAATTTGATTTAAATTAGTTTAAATTAAAGGGAAAATGTGCCAGAGCCCTACTGATACAGGATTTTCCCAACCGATACTGATATGTGGTGATTTAAAAATCCAATATATTGGCTGATATTTTTCTTACAGACACACAAACATGAACAGATTTCCCTCACATTTGGTATGTGCATTTATTGATAAGTCCTTAATTAAGATAACATGACAGTGCAGTTTAAAAATAATCATGCTTTATTGTGACAACCTTAAACCCGTATTCTTTTTAAAGGCCACCAGGGGGTGATAGCTATGGTTGCAAAAGGACTTCTGCCTGAAATATTGTTCTCTGCGGCCCTGCACAGCCTACGGACAGCTTTGCAGATTATCATCTCCTTGTTGCAGCTGTTTACTGTCACCAGGGGGCAGAGTCACAAACTATGGGTTTGTGGCCCACTCTTGCTTGTGCTGTCGCTGGTCTTTGCCAGCTGCGGAGACAAGCAAAATTATATTATATACATACTAATATGTATTTTCGCACTTCTAGCATTTATGGTGAACTCCTCTGTTGCTCCCTTCCCTGTTATGGCACACTTTTCAAGCAGTCATCATTCTATCTATGCATAGTGTCATCCACATCAAGCTACATTCTGTTGGGTCCTTGGAGGACTGTACACAAACAAGTTTGCATTTGTGTAGGCTCTACATAGGCAAATATATACCCAAACGGGCATAAATATGGTACCATAAAACAAGCATTCTGGTCCTATAGAAGTTTATAAAGTATGTTTATAGAAGATTTTGCACTCTGCCCATCTGTGTTTAGAATCAGCAACTGTGTGTGTGAACTTGCCATTTACAGGGTGACAGCTAAGGGGCTCTCAGGCGTGCTTAACAGGCAAGAACCGAGCACACCATTCCTAAGACAATACACTACTATGTTCTGCTCTGCACCTGTGTTATGTTTTCATGCTGACAAAGATGTCCTTTCCTCTTTGTGGGCTAAGGATCTGCTTTGTTTCCATGACTCAGAGACTAAAATAGTAAAGCTGCCACCAACCCTGAACCAAGGCTCTTTGTAGTAAAAAAAAAAAAAAAAAGCCAAATACTTTCAAACATACAAACACAGCAGCGAATGGTTAGCAAATGGGCAGCATCTAGATTACTCACATTATAAAACTGGCACACAAATGCTGAGCGAGCGCAATTCTCCCTTGCTTTGATTCTCATTTCCAGCGTGTAACAAACGGATCTGGTAAAATTCACACCGTGTCATTGGCTACATCTTGTATTTACCATAAAGTAAGCTCATCATTTGAACATGTGCAAAACTGGAAGAGAGAGAGGAAAAAAAAAACACTTACAAAAATGACATTCAGACATGTAATGCAATGGTTGTGTGACATATTGACTTTTTTTTTTTTTTTTGACGGTAGTAAAAATAAAATGTGACAGCATGAAGACAATAAAATCACCACAACAGAGCCAGAGAATATTTATTCAAAGCACATGGGATGTTGTCATGCTATGAATAAAAGAAAACTGAAATATTTAGGAGCGGGAAGACTATTTGGTGTCATTTGTGGTCAGTCACTATCAAAATATGTCTGAACAAAAAAAAATAAAATAAAAAAATACTACTGCCCCCTGGTGGATTTGAAAGATTACTGCGATCCCTTCTTTCAAGTTGACTTCTATTCGAATCCTGACTACCACTCTTGGTACAATCAGAGCATTTAATGGCCCAGTACTTCAGGTTAACGTCTCAGTCATATCTAGCTCACAGCAACACACCAAATACAAACACTGTTTTAAGCGGACGACATCTGAAGAATCCTACTGCAAAAGGGTCAATGAGGAACAGTCCATGCTTTTTTCATCTGTGTGACATCCGGCAGCATTTTTCTTTTGGCAGGAATAATTTCGATTTTGGTTGTAGATTATTCATTCTTCAAGATTCTCCTGGTTTCAGTGCTTTTTTTTTTTTTTTTGCATTATTTCTTTGAAAGAAATTTCATTTTGTTTCCTGGAACAACATAAAAAGACAGACATAAAAGGTGAGAATGAGTCCACGGTGGATGATTTGTACTGAGCTTCTTTAACTGTAATAAAACAACTGTATCCTTACCCAAGCCTTTGAGAAACCTGTTAACCCTCCTATGTTCATTCTCGTGAATAGAATCCAGATACTCTTGCACTCTCACTTCAAAAAGTCCTGGTGAGAGTGAAAAATAAAATAAATAAAATAATGAAGCACTAGAACCATCTAACACCTGCACCCATTCAATTTAGCCATCCATCTTCTCCTGCTTGTCTAATTCAGGGCTACATGGGGGGCTGGAGCCTATACCCCACCTATCAGAGGGCGAAAGATAGGGTTGGCAGTCTATTGCAGACAGAGGCAACCATCCACACTAACCATCACACCTATGGTCAGTTTAGGATCGCCATTTACTCAGTTCAATTTGATTTATATAGAGCCAAATTACAACAACTCAAAGTGATCAAAGGGCTTTAGTTGCTCCCTGAGCCTGGTTCTTCCTATGAGCAAGCACTTTAATGGTGGGAAGGAAAAACTCCCTTTTAAACAGGAAGAAACCTCCAGCAGGACCAGGTTCAGTGGCAAAGAAAAGGGGCAAAACACATACAAAATACCTCTGAGGGCCTGCCTGTGAAGCTCCCTCTCCTGGATGAACCAGCCAAACATCTGTGTCTCCATGAAGATCTCCAAGAAGCGGCGCACAGTTTTAGACGGGATGGCTTTGCGAAAACCCTCTCGCTGAAAGAAGCATGGGGCAGAGGAGGAGGATGAAGAGGAGTAGCCGTCCTCCCTTTCACCAGTGATGAAGAGAGGATAGTGGCCTACCAGCTCCACAAAGAAACGAACAAAGGCCTCGGACACAATGGTGCTAAGATGGCCTGAGTCTGGAGATGGGAGGTTAGACATGATAATATACATAAATATATATATATTTACGTTTTTGTCCTATCCCATCTTGACTAAAATCAGGTGGTAAACATGTTAAATATAATCAAAATAAGAGCACAAAAGCATGGTGAGCATGTTCGTGTTCAACCATAGGTAGGAAACAGTCCTCTGTTTTACTGACCACTGCTTGTATCTCCTCCTCGCTCATTAGCAAGTTCTCTTCGCCTCTCCAGAACGTTCTCCAGGGCTGACTGGAGCTTCGGTGGCAGGATGGAGTCTTCATCATCCAACTAAATGTGAAAAAAACAGGAAAGAAAATATATGAAAATTTATTTATAGATAGATATGTAAACCTTCTCTTAGCATCCTACTTTTTGTGTCTCTTTTTCCACTAAGTTAGAGCATAAAATATGAAATGAACATCATGTTGTATTAAATAAGACTTAATTCATAATAAACTAATCAGGAAAATATCTAAATTCGCTTTAGCTTCTGTTTTCAAACCTTTGGCTACATCCATTTTTTTTTTAAGTCTGAGGCTGAGGCTGAAATAATGAGCTCTGCACAGATATACATCTTGACGCGTTTTTAGAAACAGCTGACCTGTCTGAGAAACCGACTGTTTCCGAGATCCACGACCAGAACCTGCACACAGATAAACGGTTATTTCTGTATTGATGTAAATAATGTGCAGCATTGTACAGGTAGCATAGGTAACATTTTTCTATGTCGCTCCGGTCTCATGCATGACACTTATATCGCTCCTCTGACCTCCTCCAGGGGCAGCTCGGTGAGCTGGGGCAGGGAGCTGGACAGCAGCCCCACAATGAAAGGGGTCGGTGTGCAGACAATGTCGAGCATAGCTGAGGGCAACACAGGGATGTAAGTGTGCTGCCATACGAAGGGGTAGAGCAGCGCCACGACTGCATGACAGCACTGGGAAAGAGTACTACCGGAGGGAACAGAGAGCACAGCAATGAAATATTAGATGGTGATGAGCTTTTAATTGCCTTTAATGTTTAAAAAACAAACAAACTAAGTTTTGTTTTTAGTCTGAATGAGAAAATAGAGGCAAAGAAGATTAAAAAAAAAGGTAATGATTAATTATTCTCACCACATGATGGCGCCACAGTCTAACTAGAGTCTAAGTATTCTCTAAAGTAATACAATTTCCCCGAGAGAAAACCAAGGCTACATACTTCTTTCATTTACATCACTGCACTTCGCATTCCTGTCTTCTACTACTCTGGAAGATCTTTCTGACTCCCACAGGCTTTCAGTCCCAACATCAGCACGTCAGGCCTGAAAATAGCTCTCTGGTATGTTCCCTGAATAAAACAGAGGCTGCCTTAAATTGATTTAAAATTGTGAGTCTGGACCACCCGCATATCTTCTAACTTCATCATAAACACATCCCTGCTGCTTTCACCTAATATCTGCAGTCTCCATAATTTTACATACACACTGCACCTTGATATTTTCGGAGCAGTCAAAGCAGCTGTCACGTAGCTGGAAGACGTGGATTCCAGCGTGCAGGCGATATTGTTTAAAATGAAGGGACCGACCTGAGCTTGTCTGCCGTGAAGATGACTCGCCTCTCAAGCAGCAGAGAGCCGAAAACCCGGAGGAGCAGCCGCAGACTCAGGCAGGTGAACAGGCATTCGAAGTCCACGTGCTCCAGACGTGAGTCCGAGGGTCGACAGAGCTCCATCACCTGAGGAAAGGGTGGAGACTTGGTCCTAACATATGGCAACTTAATTCAGGGGCAAGATTGGACATTTACTTTTTGACTTTGCTTTTAAATAAATGTTAAATGTAGTTCAATCATAGCAAAGAGCACCAGCAACTTAAAACTGAAGAACAGTTTGTTTTTTAATCTGCCCTGTCTGAACCCGTTCATCAGCCACCACCTCTCAGGTTTAAATATGTTCATTTAAACTCATTTTTCAGCTGGATCATTAATTAATAACAACAATAACTTTATTTGTATAGCACTTTCTTTTAAGTGCTTCACAGTTTGAATCAAACCACACATTAAAAATATGTTTTATGCTTGAGTTCCCACACACACCCCAGTCACATGACCCTTGGGTACTACCCCCGGAAACCACTGCTCAGATGGACAATTAGAGACATTTTATTTATTTTATTTCACCTGTTCTTACAGTTTGCCTTGTTTTATTTATTTATTTTTTTTGTTTCCTCCACTGTCACTCACTTCAGTGCCTGAACCAGGAAGAAAAGTTTTGATAGTGATGGTTCTCCCGGGAGCTGGAAACTGGGCCTCCATGATGGCTCTCATGAATGGCTGCACCAAGGCAGGAGACAGCGCCCTGCGCCTCTCCACCTCGTCCAACACCTACAATACAATCATATAAAAACAGGCTTTAAACTTGATTTCATTTGTCAGAAATGCTATCAGTGGGAGTGGTTTACCTTCGCGAACAAGTTGAAGCAGCCAAGGTGGCTGACAATACAATAGACCTCCGGCAGACATTTGCCTTTTCCACTGGGCTGAAACGAAAGACACGTAATGCTCACTGGTATACTTCTAGACATGAGGACATTAGTATATGAATCAACAGAACTGCAATATACACAGACACACTATAGAAATGCATAAGCAGAAACACATGCACACCCGCACATACACAATTCCCAGTCTCACACATTTCCGCCCAGAGTCTGAGATGGGCTGTTTTCCCACAGGCGCAGGCACACTATTCTGGTATGCTTATTTACTCAGCCGTCATTGTGGTATTTAGCTACTTCCTGTTCGGTGACGGCACATGATTTCTATTTACCAGTAAACGCCGGCAGTATCCAAACCTTCGGCTCCCGTCCTCTCCAGTCAAAACAAATGAGAACATCTCACTGCGCGGGATGAGCCACAACAAAAATGTGATCAGTGTATTTTTACTGCACAAAGGAAAAATACACATATAATGAAATAATGAAATTTATAATGTGTTCTCATGGTACTCGTTGGATTTCAGTGTTATTATACTGAGATGTGGGGGTGCCATTAGCCTAGTGTACCATTGTGTCGTTTTAACACTCCTCACCTTGGGTATCTCTCCACCGGCTCCCAGTCTTTAGCATCAGGGAAGCAGAACTGAGGAATGATCCTCAGCTGATCCTCCGTCTCCCTCATGAACTTGAAGGTTCGCTCCAGCTGTAATATCATGCATGAATAATTATTTGCAGTTAACAGGAGGAGGTTTGTTTTTGTAAGCATTTTGATTGTTGCTAGTTTAAAATCAGGTTAATTGCAACTGGATCGGTTGTGCTTTTGGATAAGAATCCTGATCCAACTCCTTTCACGTTTCACCTTCAGGATTTTATCCAGCAGACTAAAGCTCACCTACCACTCCCCGCATTGCCTGGTTTTCTTTTCTTTTCTTTTCTTTTTTTTAATGTATTTGGTCCGAAATGAAATGACCACAATAACAATCCAGCGATTAATGATTAGTAGATCAAGCGCTCCTCTGCTGCTGACCTTAGGAGGGAACTGCTGCGTGACCTCTGGCAGATAGTGGCCTCCAGCCTTTGACTTCTGCAGCGACACAACCAGGAAATACTCAAAAAGTTTGCGCTGGTGGAGCTCCTGCTCCAGAGAGCGTTTTCTGGTGCTGTTACTATTGCAGTGGACCTGAGCCTGGCTCGGCTGGCTCAGTATGGACTTGACCGACACGAGACGCTGGCGGTGAGCTGGAAGAGAGGATGAGAGATACAGTACAGCTACAGAAGTACTGACAGCTAAACTGAATAAGCGACACCCTACCTTTTGCTCTTTCTTCAATTTCACTCTCAGAGTCACTGTTCTCATCTGTTACTATAAATGAAAACACAAAAATCCACTTACACTTTGGACAGGAAAATAAATATTAAATTGAATCTTCATTCCTGTAACCAAGATCATCACCTCTTCCTGAACTTGTCTCAGCATAATGATAGATCCTCCGGAGATGTTTTTTCCTGCTCCGAGCTTCAAATATGCTGTTAATCCTGAGTACAACCTGTCCAAAAGTAAATAAATAAAATATGTCTGTTTTTAACACTTAATGCAACAGCAGCAGCGCAGGTTACAAGTTTTACTGTTTTTACTACTTGGATTGTTGGAACTCCAGCTTGAGGGGGTATTCCAGCTGAAAATTTTAACCAGGAATTCAGAAATTCTGACTTCAAATGGAAAGCCCCATCATACACAGCCAGAGCCACAGCACTCAGATGACCATATAAGGAAACCAGTGCCTGGCTGATGCCAGACCAGTACAAGACTAGACCTGAGGCAGGTATACTAAGGTATAATTAGAGATGAATTGATTTTAAAAATGCAATAAAAGCTTTAAAAAAAAAAAAGCTAAATAGTCTGTGCATAATAATTTGTCAGTCTAAATAAATTCCGCACAAAATACACAGACCGTTGGTATCCTCCGGCAGGTGCGGCTATAGGAATCTCCAGGCAGCCAGGCGGTCTGTTCGGACCCGGTGGGGGTAGATGGAGGGCTGAGCTGGGGTGGAGACGAGACGCCTCCACTGCCTGAAGTGCTGTGGATCTGCTGGTTAGTTCTCCGCACGTCCAGCAACTTAAAGCTCCTGCCTGAGTTCTGCCTGAAGAAACCTGGTCTGGAGGCCTACAGACAGGAAGAGAAAATCATAACTTTTCATAATTATTTAAATCGCATAGTTGCTACATTATGTTCAGGGTATACTTTAACCTTAGCAGTGTCAGCGCCAGGAGAGGAAGGTAAAGACTGCTGGGAGCACTGGCTCTCTAACTCTATGTCCTCATATGGATTCTCATTGGATGAGTCTGCAGAAAGAACAAAAGTAATTTCAACTTGCCCCCAGTCTGTGAAATACACTTCCACATATTTATAAAGGCATTCAATGAAGCACAATGTAGCTTGGTGTCTGACCCAGGATGTCTTCATAGTGATGTTCCTGAGACAGCGAGCGAGAGAAGAGCAGGCTATTTGACCCTGGAAGGTCTTCAAACTCAAAGGATCTCCTGTCATTGTGAGCAGAAAGTCTAAGTTACTACATTACGCACTGCTGACATAACCTCACCAAGCTATTAATCTTTCTGATCCTTTGATACCTGCTGAAGTTGTCTCGGACTCGTTCACCCCTGGGTCTTCCATAGACCCCAGAAGGAGGCTTTAAAGAAGTTTTTGAAGCTACCGATGGCAGTGGGGGGAGGTTCCTCTGCCCTCTCCCTTGCCTCCTTCCCAGGGTGGCAGTTGCTGGGTGCTGGAAGGTCCGTCGGGGTTTAGGGACTGGGTTGATTGGGGGTGAACCTGGCTCCGTGTACACATTTTCATGCTGTTCCTCCCCTTCTTTGGTCCCAGAAGACCTTGCCGCTGCACTTCTTTGACCTGAAGCTTCAGCTTCGCTTTTCTTCACCTCCACCTGCTTGTCTCTGCTCGGTGGGCTGAAGTAGTTTCCAAGCTCTGGAGGGGTTTTCCCATGGTTTCCCCCCATAGCCTCCAGCTTTTTAAAAAGACTGAACACGGCTCTCTTCTCGTGGCTCGTTTGTTCCGTTGCTCTCCTATCATTGCTTTTCTTTAGTGTTCCCCACTGCTGCTTTTCTGTTGCTGTAGGCGAACAAGGCCTTGAATCCCCAAGCTTGTCTACATCCTCTTTCTCATGTTTTTGCCTTTCTTTGTGAATTGCAACACTTCTGCAGTCTTCCCCCATTTGGCTGTCCCCAGACTTACTGCTATTGAATGTTCCTCTTTGCTGTTTTGTAGATTCAACTGGTGAACAAGGCCTCGAATCTCCAAGTTTTCCAACATTTTCTTTCCCGAGATCCTGTTTTTCCTTATGGGCTACTTTCCTGCAACTTTCTGCGCTTTGCTTGTCTTCTATACATTTATTGTTGCTTTTCGTTAGGGATTCTGTCCTTTTTACACTCCCACTTTGGCCCACACTATCCGAGTTGAGAGATGAGTGAGTGGGCTCTTTGCCCTCCCATAAGGAAATCTTGTCCCTGATGCTGCAACCATTGGATCTGGGCAGTTTGGCTCCTACCATGAGAGCACTGTCATTGCTGTGAGCGTCAAAGGTTGGCCTCCTGTGGGCCATCATGGATGATTCTTCCTTTTGGTTGATCAGGTTTTCCAGGGGGGTAAAAGGATGTTTTAGTGTTCCCTCTCTTCTTTGCTCGCCTCCTTTGTTTTCCACTGAAGCAGACTGGAGAGCCGTTTTTTTAATAGAGCCTCTCTTTAGCCTAAAAACACAAATAGAAAACGCTTTTAGAGATTGTTAGAATTAAATCAGAAACACAATCAAAATTAAACATCGCCTTTGTTTTGTGACTCCCAGCTGGGGGGTATCAAAGATTTGGGAATAAACTGGTGTGAAAATGTTTCTTATAAACAGCCAAGTACAGCTACAATTTGTCGTAATGCTGATCTAATTTTCTTTTACTAAAACCTGCTGCTATAATATTCAGTCTGTGACTGAAAATGACTAAAATCCAGTTAGCCAACAAGCTAAAAGCTAAGAGCAATGGATTATTAGTTACAGTAGATACAAAAGTTGAATTTTCAATCATTGTGACACTTGAAATGGTAATAATATGAGTATAAATTGTGTCAAAGTCAAATGTACCTTTCTACTCCTCGCTGGAAGATAAAAGGCTTTTGAAACATTATCTGCCTGGACTGCAGATAATTTATTTTATTTTATTTTTTATTTATTTGGGGAACGTTCCACATGCAGTAAATAATAAGAAACGGTTAAATAAAATTAAAGGAAATTGCAGACTTTTTCAATAAATCCACATTTCTGCATTCAATCAGAAAAAGAGGGGGAAAAAATGTAAATACCAATTAAAGACTAACTGCTACCAGAGTTCCCTGAACTTCCCAGTATGGTCACTGTGACTGCCAGCTAGGGGACACTCAGTCTTTTTCTGGACAGTGGGAAAATCCATCCTGAGAGTAAATGCCAGAGGACAAGCCTATGACCGAGCATCTTCTTCTCATCGGCCTCGCTAAATAAACACAGGCTTGGATGGGAGCCCATTTCATCAAACTGTTATGTTTTAATAAATAAACGGGAGGAAATGGGAAGCCCTAAGTTGAAAGACCTTTTCTGACTTTTCCTTAATGGATGTAATGATTAAAGGGCAGCCAAACAGTGTTTCTTATTTTCTCAGGGCTCAGGAGCAATTTGTGAAGGCCAGTATCCTATTTTAATGCCTCACTGATACATCTGTTCAGATACAAACCTGTTGACAGATGAGTAGATGCAGTCTTGCTCTGTTTTCATTCTCTCAGCGGCCGCCATGATCACTGCACACCTGGGAGAGAGTGAGAGAGATAAAGAGGCTTAGGAGCAGCTCCTCTCAGCGTCTTCTCTGATTTTGCTGGTTTGTTGAACACATTCACATTGCATTTTAGCAGGAGGTCCTTTGGTAAGATTAAACATTCAGCTGGTAAAGTTCAGCATTCAGGCTAGAGGACAGCTGGGCAAACTCAAAGAAAACATGACAGCCAGAGACTCAGCTGCAACTCCCTGAAGTAGTTCATCACACTAACACTTCATTCAAAAGTAATTTAGGGGCTGCTCCTTTATTGTAGTGTAAATTTTTCCACCACTTCGTCCTCACAGGAGGCTAACATTTGACCTCCACAGTGACAAAACTTGCAGTGCAAGTTCTCATAATTTCACATCTTTATGGTCAATGCACTTTTAGTTCAGTGTCCTCTAAAACAGGCCTTAGTAATTTCCCATATGTGAGGCTACTGCCATCATTTGTTTATTGATATGCGCTCCAAATTATATAATGGAAGTGCATAAGAGCTACATACAGGCCTTAAGGGTGTAGAGTAGCTGACAGGTTATAAAATATGCCATGATAGGATTTAAAAAAAAACTATTTATTGCTGCATCATTTACAAGGAGATACATACAGTGTTTGATTCTTTAAAAAAAGAAAAGAAAAGAAAAGACACCATCTGAATCTTCCTTTCCTTGCAACTGAATAATTTCAACTTATGAAACATACACTCACTAAGAAACATGTACTTTATTAGGTGCAGCTTGCTGGTGCTGGGTTGGACCCCTTTTGCCTTCAGAACTCCCTTAATTCTTTGTGGCACAGATTCAACGATGTGCTGGAAACATTCCTCAGATTTTGGTCCGTATTAAAATGATGGCATCTTACAGTTGCTGCAGATTTATCGGCTGCCCATCCATGATGAGACTGTCCTGTTCCACCACATCCCAAAGCTAGATCCAGTAGATTGAGATCTGGTGACTGTGGAGCCCATTTGAGTACAGTGAACTCAAGTGTGCAAAGAGTTTTTTTTCTTCTGTTGTCCAACTTTGGTGAGTGGCACCTGGTGTGGTCTTCTGCTGCTGTAGCCCATCTGCTTCAACGTTTAAATTGTACATTCAGAGATGCTCTTCAGTTTATCTCCGTTATAACAAGAGGTTATCTGAGTCACTGTTTCCTTCCTATCAGCTCAAAGCAGTCTGGCCGTTCTCCTCTGACCTCTGACATCAGCAAGGCATTTTCTGCCCAGAGGACCCAGAGCACTGGATATTTTCTCTTTTTCGGACTATTCTCTATAAACCCTAGAGATAGTTGTGTGGGAAAATCCCAGTAGATTAGCAGTTTTTGAACTACTCAGACCAGCCTGTCTGGTATCAACAACCGTTTTACATTCAGAGCCACTTAAATCACCTTTCTTCTCCATTCTGATGCTCAGTTAGAACTTCAGCAGGTTCCCTTTACCATGTCTATATGCCTAACTGCACTGAGATGCCACTATGTGAGTGGCTGATTGTTAATAAGCAGCTGAGCAGGTGTGCCTAACGAAGCGTAGGGCAGTGAATGCATATTTGAAAATAGTGAAATTATATTCTGCAGTATTATGTATTTCTTTTGGCAAAGACAAACTCAGCAGCACACAACATATTCTCCCCTCTGAAATTACAAAATTAAATAATGTTCTCACCTCCTTTCGCTGTACAGTTTTCATGCGTTCATCAGTGAAATGGGAGCACAGTGCATCCCGTGCTGCTATAACAGTATCCATTGGCATAACCTCCAAACAGCTTTAGGGTGCAGAGTCAAATAGTTTTTCTAAGTTGATTTAAGCCTTGAAACAATTCATCGACCGCTGATCTGAGTGAGCCTTACAGACACAGTGTGGGACATCTCCCTGCCTCGCCTCTAATCTTCAACTTTCATTCACCCTCTCTCTCCCCTCACCCTGGATATGACTTCCTCCTTCCCCCTCTCTCTCTCTCTCTCTCTTTACTGCTGATTCACTTACAGCTGACTTTGGAAACTAGCTGTGTAAGAATTAATGAATGAATGCCTCGTAATGCTGACTAAAACTGCTTCATCCCATTTTTTTTCTATCAGATACACAGCTATCAGATATGATAAATGTATATCACTGTTAAAGGCTTACCAGAATTCCACTGCTGCTCACGTTCAGTGCTGCATCTCTTCTGTAAACTGGAGCATTTAACGACTGTCTTTTTTGGCGGTGCAGCTTTTAAACTGCAAATAAATTTGCTTACAGCCAATGAAAGCTGGGCTCTTACGAACAAGTGGCACGGCAGCAGGTGAAATATAAACAGCTGTCTCTTTTTTTTCCCCAGTAATTCCCAGCTGTTATTTTTGCAGGTTTGGGGAACTGTAATTCCACTCCTGTCCTGCAGGTGGCACCAGCGCGCCGCGGCGCTCTGCAGACTGTGACGTTTATAGTGACGGGGGCACCCACAGTAAACACAGGAGTGTCGCCACATCGAGAATAAGCTAACGAGAGGCTGGCCTGAAAGGTAAGCACACGCTGTTGTTTTTAAAGAGTTAGCAGCAGGTAGCTGTTTGTTCGGGGATGTTTGTTTCGACGTTTAAGGTATAAGGCTCAAAGCAGTATGTGTCGTGCGGCTGAGGTGGACGGAAACTGCTGTGTAGGTGCAGCGGTCGCTTCTTTTAATAAACGAAACATTCATCTAGTTGGCTATACAACAATGAACTGTTTATAACTTAATAGATAAGTTGCTCATACACGAAGAAACTAAGTAATTTATTTAACTAGAGAGTCCTTAAAATGGTGGTTACACAGGACAACGTCTAATGCATCTCGTTCCCCAGTGAGTGGTGCAGTATTATGTGCACAGCATAGACAGTTTTTGGCAAATCCTTGGAGCTTGTCAGGCACCTTTCTATGTAGCAACCTCTGTTTAAAGGCTTATGTTATCTTCTGACAACTTTGTATTGTTAAACTCCCGGATAAATGTAAAGGACTGCCTGAAGAGGACTGCTTGATACTTTAACTATACTTGGGACCTCTATAAAAAACTCATTTAGTGCTGTGCTAACATGATTAAATGTGATATATATATATATATATATATATATATATATAGTAGTATATTTTAAGCTTGCCTAACTGTTTCATTTACCTGGGGTAGATAGGTTTTTTAATAGTGTTTAAACAACAGTGTACACAAACTACTGTAGATATTGAGCACGTCTTCACGACTTCCTGGGTTGAGCAGTAGAAGTGACTTTCATTTTTGCTTGTCGTTCCTGCTTTCTGCCACTTAAAAATATATCAATGATTAGAAAATTCTGATTTCAAACTGACTCTGAGCAATTGGTCCACGCATTCATATCGAGCAGGTTAGACTACTGTAACACTGTGTTTGCAGGCTTATCCAAATCATCAGTAGGACGACTTCAGCTTGTTCAGATTGCAGCAGTCAGAGAGTCCTTACATGTATGCAGAAATTTGTCCATAGTACCTCAGTACTGAAGTTACTTCATCAGCTTCCAGTTCAATACAGTAGAAGTTCTACTAGTTCATAAGTCTCTCAATGGTTTGGGCCCCCAGTACATCTCTGACCTGCTTAAGATCTACAACCCTGTCAGACCTCTGAGGTCATCAGGTGCTGATCTTTTAGCTGTTCCTAGATCAAAGTGCTGAGTTTGCTTTTCTGTGGTCCTGTTCTTTGGAACGAGCGGCGTGCCTGCCTTAGGTCAGTTACGGCAGTGTCTTCTTTCAAAACACACTCAGAACCTTTTTTAGTGACACAGGCTTACACATCTTAAAGGTGAATTTATGTGTGTTTTTATCTCTGTGTTAAGCACATTGAATTTACTTGTATTTAAATGTGCGATATAAATAACATTACCATTGTCACTTGGTAAATAAACTACCTGGACTTATTTACACTCTTATACATACTTTTCCTTCTTAGTTTGTGTAATGACCTTCGAGTGCAACAGAAACTTGGTTGTAACCAGAGTAAAGGGTGTAGGTGCCAACAGGGCACATCTGAGTCTCACGCAACAACAGTGAAACAGCAAAACCTGATGTCTGACCATAAGATTGTTCCACAGATGTTTTCAGTGCCAACACTAAACTTACTTAGCAAGCAGGTTATCATCAGTTAACTGGAATTTCATTATCAGTTGGATCCTTGTATTCCTACGTGGGAGAGTGCTAACAACATAAAGCAAAGCAGTGTTACAGCTGGACAGGATGGGGGAGGTGGAATGGAGGCAGTCAGTGTACACTGGGTCCATTGAAACCTTTCAACATTCAGACCAGCATTCAAACCAGATGCATTAATTCATATTCATCTTTTACCCCATGGGGGCATCTTTCTTTAACAAGAAAGTACTGACTGGCTGTCCGTATCTGCAGTCCCGTCCTGTAATCATTGCTAAATATTAGATACATTATTTGATTTGACATTGGCTTCCTTTTTCTGCAGGCACGCCTAGTGATGTGTTTGTCCCGTGTGGTATAGTGGAAGACTAGCTGAACTCCCTCCCTATTCTCGAAGACCTCCACCAACACCACCTGCCTTCTCCTCTTCCTTGCTTCGGCCGCCCCTGTGATGCCTCCCTCATGCTGTGCCTCTCTGTCACAGTACACCCATCATCATGCGGCTGTCTTCCTCCTCACCTTCTTTAGGTAATTCAGAGCCACCCTGCCATATAGGACTTCCTGGAAGCCTTGAGTAGGAATATAAATGTCCTCCTGGTCTGACTTCTAAATAACCTTGTTCTACTAGAGGTATCTACAGAGTAACAGAAAACTAATGAGGGCTAGACTGTGCACAGTGCAGCAGTGACCTGTTTTTGTGTTTGTTTGGTAAAGTATTTTATTTTAACCAGCTTGCAGATTTATTGAGTAGACATGTAAAAGAGTTTCTGGAATGATGAGATTTACACATATTTTTGTGGCTCTTTTAAAACCAGCCTAAAAATGTAGTTAATGCAGAAAATGGATGTCAGCTGTGTGTTCAGGTTAAAGGTCGATGGGAGATTAAATCAGGTCAGGCATTGTTAAGCTAGCTTTAAATTTCTATGTTGATTTTCAATAGACAGGAATACTCCGTGACTGGAAAAATAAATTTATATATGTCGATAGTGTGTTCAAAATCTCCTACATACACTGCTCAAAAAAAATGAAAGGAACACTTTTTAATCAGAGTATAGCATCAAGTCAGTCAAACCTCTGGGATATTGATCTGGTCAATTAAGTTGCAGAGAGGGTTGTTAATACGTTTCAGCTGTATTGGTGTTAATGCTCCTTTGTGCAAGGAGGCACAGGATGAGCACTACCAGAGCCCTACAAAATGACCTCCAGCAGGCCACTGTGTGAATGTCTCTCACCAAACAGACTTCATGAGGGTGGCGTGAGGTCCCAATGTCCTTTAGTAGGCCATGTGCTTTTCATGGATGAGAGCAGGTTCACCCTAAGCACACATGACAGCCATGAGAGGGTCTGGAGATGCCATGCCTGCCTTTAAAATCATTCAGCATGACTGGTTTGGAGGGTGGGACAGTGATGGTCTAGGTCATGGTCAAGCCACCAGCTTGCACCTCAGACTGTCTAGGAGCTCAGTGATGCCCTGGTCCAGATCTGGGAGCAGATCCCCTGGACACCATCTGTCTTCTCATTAGGAGCACGCCCCGACATTGTCAGGCATGCACACAAGCACATGGTGGCCACACAAACTACTGAGTACCATTTTGAGTTGCTACAGTGAAATTTCAGAAAAATGGATTAGCCTGCTGCATACATTTTTTCACTCTGAATTTTCGGGGGGTCTTTGAATTCAGTTTTTGAATCTCTGTCTTCATTTGTTTTGTTTATTTTCTCCTCCCCAGCTATGTGTTGTTGCATGCGTCCAGGAAGACATTCAGCAATGTGAAAGTGAGCATCTCAGCTCAGTGGACTCCTTCCATCCTTAATGACAGTTCACCTTCATTCTCACCTGGCGAGGTACAAAGCTGAAAAATAACAAGTTGCTTTTGACACCCAAGAAGGGTTTTTCAGTGAGAAGTCAGAATAATTTTGGCTGGCCACAATTAGAAAGTAAAACTATTTATTTTGGGTTTTTTTTTATTAGTACTGTTGTTTTGCATGTTGTTAGTAAGTTAGATTCTGTACAGTCCAATTTTATATCAAATGTACAGAAGCAAAACTTCTATAGTCACATTTTTGGACAGTCCCTTAACAGCTCGTACAGAAGAACTCTGTATAATCACGTTTTCTCTGACTGTCCCAGACATGGCAAGACAATCGTCTGTTTGAGGATGAAAAGCAGGCCACTCTGTTTCTGGGGGTTCTGGACTCCATCTTCCTCTTCTCATATGCAGTGGTGAGTACACAGTTTTCACTGTTTATTAGGACACGGCTGCCACAGAAATTGGCAGAAATGTGAGCGGCAGATAATTTTGTGCGTTCACACTGTGCCAAATTGGGCCGATTCCTACATTTACTCAGGACTGTTATTTTGTAACAGTATAAAAAGCCGAGTAGAAGTTATTTGAATCATCTGGTGACCTGACTTTTAGTGTTTCTTTCCTTTTGTTTGCTCGTGTCCACACAGGGTCTGTATCTGAGTGGTGTGATTGGGGACAGAGTGAACCTCCGCTACGTGCTCTGCTTTGGTCTGTGTGGCTCTGCTGTAGTGGTCAGTACATAGACATTAACCTGAATTATGTGTTTGATTTTTTTTTTTTTAATTTTTTGCATTAATCATTACTGGTATTACTATAAAACACACCAAGAAGTAAAGCTGATAACTGACAACTGTAATATCAATGCATTCAAGATAGCTGTGCATGTATTTGCAGGAGTTTGTGTTTGGCACTGTGACCGAATGGCTCCACATCTACAACATCTACCTGTACGTTGGCCTGTGGGTGCTGAACGGCCTGCTGCAGTCGGCTGTGTGGCCCTGCGTGGTGGCCGTCATGGGTAACTGGTTCGGCAAGGCAGGGTGTGTCACATTTCTGTGAACTTGATTATCTTTGTGGGGCCTTTCTATATGAAGTTTGCATGTTCTTCCCGTGTATGTGTGGGTTCTATCCGGGAACTCCGGCTTCCTCCCACAGTCCAAAGGCCAGCAGTTAGTGGGGTTAGGTTAATTGGTGATTCTAAATTGCTTATAGGTGTGAATATGAGTGTGAATGGTTGTGTGTCTCTCTGTGTTAGCCCTGTGACAGGCTGGTGACCTGTCCAGGGCGTACTCTGCCTCTCGCTGTATGGCAGCTGGGATAGGCTCCAGCCCCCCTGCGACCCTGAATTGGATAAGCGGAAGAAAATGAATGGATGAATGAATGAATATCTTTGCCTCAACTTCTACCAGATGAGTTTGGATCACAGACACGGCATCCAGCCCAGAAATATTTAGTCAAGCTCATGTTTGCCAAGTCATGATACACACCCATGTGGAAATACAGATGCTCACTCTCGCCATCAATAGCATCCATTCACCAGTGCAGCAGCTAGAACATAGACCTATTTAGACTCAGTTTTTCTCTGCTGCAGGGCATATTCTGCTTAATATAAAAATTACAAGTCACTGAGGTGTCTCTGAAGTTGCACTTAAAATACTTAAAACCGTTCTGTAACTAAATAAAATGTTGTTCTTTCAGCCGTGGTTTTGTGTTTGGCCTGTGGAGTGCGTGCGCCTCTGTAGGCAACATCCTGGGTGCCTTCCTGGCTTCTAGTGTTCTCAAGTATGGATATGAGGTGAAGCAGACATAAACAAACATGCTTTACTGTAGCTTTTTTTTTTCCCTTCTAACATTGCCCAACAACTAAGCGCTGAAATAATGTACTGACTGCTGCTGTGTGCAGTACGCCTTCCTGGTGACCTCTGTTGTGCAGTTTGCTGGAGGGGTGGTGGTGTTCTTCGGTCTACTTACCTCTCCAAAGGAAGTTGGTAAGGACTGCACAGAACATGTTAGATGTGTGTTTTGTTGTTGTTTTTGTTGTTGTTGTTGCATACTTTAAATGTATTAAGGTGACTCAAACTATTTTCTATAACTTTGGGAAGTTAATGACCTCGGTTTCTTCTTAATATATTGGTGTATATATGTGGTCAGATTTCAGTTTGTTTTTTTTTAACAAGACCCAACTTTGTATGTTTACTTTTTATTAACCTTGTTCCCATAAGAGGTGTGAACTTGTCTCTATCGCAATTAGAAACAGTCCCCCGTTTGAAGAAGCTAAACTTTTGATTAAATTTATACAGTCTAATTTAGTGTGTGTGTGTGTCAGGTCTGAGCTTGGAGGCAGAGACTGGACTGAGCCCGGTTGAGACAGACACAGACAGCCACAAGCCTCTAATGAGCGATGAGGAAGACGAGGTGGAGGTAGAGACATATGCCAGACGAGGCCAATCAGTTGAGCAGCCTGTCGGACCTCCAGCCGAGTCTCCACAAGCCATCGGCTTCTTCCAGGCTTTCTGTCTTCCTGGGGTGCTACCTGTGAGTCTGAAGAAGTCAGGTTTACTCAGATCAAACTGTATAACACTGCTGTCGTCTTAAGATGACTTTGTCTCTGTTTGCACTGCAGTATTCCCTGGCTTATGCATGTCTGAAGCTGGTCAACTACTCCTTCTTCTTCTGGCTTCCTTTCTACTTGAGCAACAACTACAAGTGGAAGGAAGCCGAGGCTGACCGCCTGTCTGTGTGGTATGATGTCGGAGGAATCATTGGTAAGCAGCTGCTGAACTAACACCATCAAGCAAAATCAAATTCTGTTGTTTTGTTTGTTTGTTTTAAAGCATTTAAAATTATTTAAATTGTAAAATTGAGACCTGACTTTATAGTTTCAAACAAACTTTATATACTATTACACCAGAAGACTTTCCAGTTTATATTTTATAGATATGTAAAGAGATTTTCTGTTTATCCTCTTATGTTAAATAAAGTTGAGATGAAACTAAGTTAATTAGTTGATCAATGGGGGGAAAATACGTGCTTTAAAAAAGAAATTATTGAAGTTATTTTTCAAGGAAGATATTCAAACACCGCCCACTTTCGACTGAGGATTCTTTACTTTTTGTGAGCGTAAACTTGTGCTTTTCATCAGTAAATAACTCTGAAGTTCTTCAGTTCCTAATTTGCCTTCATCATGCTGTGTTATATCAGGAGGAACAGTTCAGGGTCTGATCTCTGATTTTATGGGGAAGAGAGCCCCGGTGTTGGTCGCCAGTCTGATGCTGGCAATCGGAGCCCTGGTGGGATACAGCCGTAAGTACACTCACATTGTCTAACAACTAGCAGCTCATCATCTGACATCTTCGAACAACCAAAAAATATATATATATTGTTACTCTCCTCTCTCAGGATCACCTAATGACCAGGTGATAAACGGTGTGCTGCTAGCTACCACTGGCTTTTTCATCGGTGGTCCGTCCAACATGATCAGCTCGGCCATATCTGCTGACCTGGGCAGGCAGGAGGCTCTGAGGGGCTCCAAGGAGGCCCTGGCTACTGTCACTGGTATAGTGGATGGAACTGGAAGTATAGGAGCTGCTGCAGGACAGGTAAACCAAAAAGAGCACTTTTGATGCACAAAAAAGGTTCCTTTTTAAAATCAAACTGGGGAACTGAACAGAATGAAAAAGCATCTGACGCAGCCGCGATAATGACACCAACGATGAGACTGACGTCTTATTTTATGATTTTCTCCATCGTCTTGTAGTACTTGGTGTCTCTGATAGAGAGCAGGCTGGGCTGGATGAGCGTGTTCTACTTCTTCATTGTCATGGTAAGATAATTTACTTAAAAGGATAAAATAAGTTTTAAGTGAGACTTGAAACTAGCAATTAAACCTACAAATTAACCATAAAAGTGTTTGCTGAGGTCATAAATCACGTGAGATGTAAGGTCTTTTTTTTTTTACAAACAGCTTATAAACACCCCCTGCTGACCATTAGAGAGAATGACAGTTTCAATTCTCAGACCAAGAGGTTACATCCATCTTTTATATACAGTCTGTGCATGTGACTTAACATTTCATGTCTTTATACTGCAGACCGCGGGCAGCATCGTGTTCATCACTCCCTTGCTTGTCAGAGAGCTGCGGGCCATGTGGACAGACAGACGAGCGCGGCAACGCCAGCTGTAAAACCCTCCATCAGTTGTAATATTTTTACTCTAATCAGTGACAGCAGGGCTGGTCGGAGTCAGCTCCTTAGGTGAGTCTCGGTTGTTGAAAGATGATGTTTCTCACAGTACATCTAAGACTTCTTTTAGTGCAAATAAAGGATTTAGAGGTTGAGCTGAAGCACCTGCCTTAAAAAAAAAAAAAAAAGAAGAGTCACACTGGCCTGTATGTTCAGGCCTTTCTAGGCCATCCCAGAATGTACTAGTGTATATATTTTAAAGTTTTAAATGGATGTAAATGTTGATGCATTTAAATCGATATTGCCAAATTGACACTAGAAGTTCCTAACTTGAAGATCAGACGCTTGGAGGAAACTTAATGTCTGAGGAATGTAAGTAGTGACTGTAATGTAGAACTCTATAATGAGTTTTTGTATATATGTGTCATATTTTAATCATTTTAAGTATTGCACTATGTTTTTTTTCTACAATATTCAGGCAAAAGCCTTAAACTATTTTATCAAACCACTTAGGTCTTTGAGGTACGGGAAACTTCCAGGTCACTGCCACTTGATCTCACCTGCCTACAGTTTTTTTTTTTTTGTAATCCTGTTTCGATGTTGTACTGTAAAGCCTTACCATGGTTCTTTTGGTTCTGTGTATTGTATGTGTCAGGCTCCCACATGAGTTTTATCATTCCCTTTCCCACTTCCTGTTTGCTGGAATGTTTACACCTTACATTTTAGTGTCTTAACTCACACACATTGCTAGAAATATTGTCACAGCATGCCTAATTAGTGTAAAATACACACTAGCATAGTGGAAAAGGTTTGCCAGTGTGAAGCAGGAGCTCTGTATTTGTTTTAACTTTAAATCTGTGTGGATATTTAGGTTTTAGTAGCCGATGTGGTCCAATATTTGTTTTAATTCAAATACAGTGGTAGCTACATTTGTTCTGGTCAAGATTGCTAATTTAGTTTGCACCCTGGGGTGTAGATATGTGTATGACTGTGTCAAATATATTTAGGAATAGTTATTAGAATTTTTTTTTTATCCTCATAAGAGATTGGCTTTGTCTCTTGACTGGCCAAGCAAATATACAGTAATGGAATGTAAATTGAAATATGGAGTATCCATATAATTTTTAACTAATGCAAATGTTTTTTGTTTTAAATAAATACACATTTTAAGGTCATGAGTGGAAGAAATGGATGAATATTTCAGAATATTATGATACAATATGTGTGGTGTCTGGACTTTGGTTATATGTGCAGTGCTGCATCAAAACCACCAGGGGGTGCTCTGAATGCAAAATTAAACCCACCACATCCTTTCTTTCCTCTGTTTAAGCACAAAAATGTTACACCTTTAATTTGAGGTTTATATCCACCTAATTCATGAATATTTTATTAACTGAAGCACATTGTTTAAAATCCACTTTATGAAAGGAAGCAGTGCACCAACAACCCTCATTCAACTCAGCAATTGAATCTCATTTAATCACACTTGTTACATGTTGCAAACATACATATGCCAGTATTAAATTACAGTAAAAAAAAAAATTACAATGGTATGGAAATATTTTCATACATTCATGCATATACAAAGTATACACTACTCTTGAATATAGCTGCGACAGGTGAGTTAGGAAAGCAGAGATTGCTTGAGCAGAGCGAGAGACTAAATTCATTTAGGATATTTGTCTTTTGAGAGTTTTTTATTTTGTTCACCCAGTGAACTCGAAGAGCAAGGCTACAAATTGCTGCTAAACTGTTACAAACTGTTTCCAACATTTGGACACATTTATACTCAGTCTGTTTCTCAATGAGGATTTATATTTCTTTCTTTTTTTTTCTTTTTTCTTTTTTTTTTTGAGAATCATAAAAAAAGTAGTTCCTTTGTCAAAAATGTTTAAAGTAGTGCAAAGATGTGGTTTCAGAGAAAAACAGTTAGTTATAGCAAGAAAAAAAAACAGGAAACTTTAAAAAATTTCCCTTTGAAAACAAATGACAAAGACTGAAAATAAGTTACAACAAACACACCAAGAAAACAGATCCTCACAGTCACACTTACACAGAGATAAACTGATTTGAAAAAAATGAATAATAATTATGAAAGGTGTGAAATACAGTTGTGCAAAGACAAACCCAACATGATTATAAACAACTACTGTCATGGTGAGTTTTCAGAGACAGAGGCAGCTGAATCATGAAAGAGAGGCAGAGAGACTCTTGGGGGTAGTGAATCAAAGGCCACTTAATCTGGCTGAAGATCCGAGACACTTTCCTCCTCCTCTGGTTAAGTCTGACCCCTTCTCCTTGTTGTTTCCCAGCTACTGATCCTCTCCCTCTGTCTGTTCTGGGAATGCTGTCTAAGCAGAGTAAGGGAGGGACAACAAAAGCTCACACTCAGAGTTTCCTCTGCCCGGCCCCGGGGGCCACCCTCTGACACACTGACTCTTTTAACCTGATGAGGAACCCCGCACGAAGCGACAACTTGTTACCACAACAGAATAATAACTTCCCCCTCGTTGTATCTCTGTCTCGCTTTCATGCCTGTAGACACAAACAACTTGAGCTACACTGATGAATGTTTTTTTTTATCTTTTCTTGTATTTGTGTTATTGAATTACATGATGAGGTAGTTATCGGATCAAGGATAAATCCCGGTCATGGCTTTTTACCCTTAGACAAATTAGAATCACTGTAGCTAGGGAAAGCCACATCCTGTTTGAGTCACAAAACTTGGAAGACTGTGCAGCAATGGATCACAAAACCCTCCTTTTCAAAGTGTGGGGAGACTTTTTGTGACCCATAAACTGATCACTCAAACAGTGCGCAACTTAATCCTTTGGTTGGACTGCATCAGCTGCCGCAACTTTTAAAACTCAGGGGAAAAAAAACTAAAAGCCGCGCACACGCACACACACACACACACACACACACACACACACACGTACACACACATACATACACATACATACATACATACATACATACATATGTATATAAATGTATCTTCTATATACAAGCCTTTTAAAACTGTACGGCAACAGAATAATGTGATACAGCTACACTCTTCATATAATTATTAAAGGTAGAACCAGAAGATTCGGTTCCTCTGAGCTGCACCACAGTGATAAAATACTACATTCCCTTCATGAAGAAAGAGGCGTATTTATAATATCACATGAAGGGTGGGAACATGCTACATTATTAAAAGCATAAAGCCAACCGTTAAGATATGTGGTAGTCTGATGCCAAAAAGATGCAAATAATACAAAGTAAAAAGGGAAAATGGTTTGTTCTCTTTTTGATGGTTTCAAATATTCTGAAGTGTCAACGGTGGAGTGTTTAAGTCATAATTTATCTTACTTTGCTTTTACACATTCCTGTATTTATTTATTTTTTAATGTGAGTAATAAATAGTGACATAGGAAACATTATTATTATTATTTAAAACCCTGACGTGCAGTCAAATTACCTAAGAAACCTCCACCGTTGACCTTTTGCCCTGAAGGTTAATCCCATTCGCGTTGCCACATTGTGACTCTGGGTGAGGTTTTGACCCCACGCTTTCAGAGCGGAGGGGTTAGACTTAAAAGCTGAACTTGTCAAATGAAAACCACTTATGACTTGTAGCAAGTAGGGGCGAGGCCGGGTCGAGGGCTGAGGTCAAATACTAATTAAGGCACGTTCAGAGGAACATTAACCTCTTCAGTCTAGAGCCCTTTTTGTGTTGGATCCTGCAAGAGTGCATTCAGAATGATTTCACAGTATAGTTAAAAAAAATATGAAGAGTATACAGTATTGATAATATTTCTAGCTATCCACAAAAACCATTTTCTAGAGTCTGATTTACTTGGAAAACTGTAGCTTCCTTGTGCTGAATATTAAAGGTATGTGGTGTCAGAAGTTTTTAAGCCCATGCATGCATGAGCTTGTGGACAGTCACTTGCATATTGCTACATATCTACATGTGATGCGTATGAGGTGATGCGAGGAGGGATGTCGAACCACTTGGTGGTTCTCCACAGATTTTGCTTTTCCTACTGCCGAGAGGAAGCTTTGTTATGCAGAAGCCTCCTCTTCTTTACCTTGAAGAAATCTGCAGAGGGAAAGAAGACAGCAGACATCAGTTTTCAGTGTGACCAGAGAGCTTTAACTTCACTTGTTTCATCAAGGTAATCTGGCGAACTCACCTGTGATCGCAGCCTGCCTGCGTTTCCCTGTTCGCTGGATCCGGTAGCACCCCCCTCGTGGTCACTTCCAGATACTCGTCCCCAGATCCAGACGAGGTGCTCGACCCAGGTGAACCCTCGCCCGATGAAGACGACATCCGCCTCCTCTCCTTCGTCTTCTCAGCTCCAGCCCTCACCACCGGCAGCACGGTGCAGCTGCGGTAAAACGCCGGCACATCCTGACACCTGAGCGCCTCCCACTCGATGCTGGACCCGTCTAAAGGTACGTCGCTCTGGAAATCAAAGTTCCAGCGCTTGCTGGCCACCTCCACGCTCATGCAGAGCAGTCGCTGGAAGTCCTGCTGCAGCTGCTGGTGGTCCACGGGCCCGAAGAGGTTCTTCCGCACTGGCCCCACCTTTAACTTCCAGGCCTCAATGCCTCCCAGGCCTGAAAGCTCGGAGTCAGATGCCGTAGCTGGCCCTTCTATTGATGTCGATTTTGAGGCCATTGCCATGTCCCTATCAAAGAACAAACACATCCAGGTTAGTCCTGTGGAGTTCCAAATGAGGTGTGATCTGGGGTTTTACAAGCGTAGATTACACCCACACACTCAAGCTATTAAACGGCCAAACCCCCACGCTCACCAGTATCGGCCCTCTTGGGCGCCCATGTGTTTTACGTGATCACATACACATGTGCCCTCACCTGCTAAGTAAGTACTGCAGCAACAGGTACCTGAACTAACACCAAATAAATCTCCAGCAGCATTCAGCGTCCTGCCATGTCAAAATGAACCTGGACCAACACCTGCTCCGGTGTTTACAGGTCAAAGGTCGACACTAAAGGTCAGCAGCAAACTGCCGGTGAGGAATGTTTCCCGCATTTGTCACATTTAATTAGAGGCAGACTGATGAATTCAGAGAGCACCCTCCTCGAGTTTCCTACTCACAGCTCAGTCTGGTAATATTTGACACTCAAGCGGGTGAAGAACACTACACTGCTGACGCTCCAACCAACTCCAACCAACTGCCCTGTGATTAAAAGGAATAAACGTGGTATTTGAGATGGGCAGGTATTTCCACAGAAATATGCAGCTTAAAAAGTTGTCTTTGCTTTCAAAAGGGCTGCAAACCGGTAGGCGGGCCTCAGGCTAAAATAAACACATAAAGTCTAAATGCATTTGCCTATGAAAATGGAGTTTTCTTTTCTGCAGAAGGGAAAAAAAACCCTCGGGGGATCCAGCACTTGTAACTGGTTTGTGGTAATGAATTGCTCCCCCCCCCACCTGTTTAACTGATTTTGGACTTAACGCCCGTTAACACCATTTGCTGTTTTCTGGAGGTGGGGAGCACTTTACAAATTCACCTATTGTGGGCGTACTTTTCCACATACCAGCTCTCTATCGGGGAAGATAAGCCCGAAGACAGCAATTAAAGAAGAGAGAAAAACAGCGAGGGGAGGGATTGGAGTTGCGCAACTGTTTGACACCCTGTACAGCTCCAACACTTTGACACGCAAACCTGACTACTTTTATGACACCTGCAAACCCCTACAAACCGTTACAATGTCAAAACACAAGCACAATAAGCCAATAATTTCAATATTTTCTAAAGTGCGTACTTTGGTCTAACACCTTTTTAATTACAGATTTATAACTTCTGTGACCTATTTTTCTCCATATTATTTTAGGGGGAAAAAAAGAGCACATAGCGGTTTGTATTTAAGTAAGAGGGCTGCGCTCTGTAAGCGAAAGTTGTTTGCGTCAAAAACGAAGTGGGCGCGGCAGCTCGGGTTTCTACTATGCTCGGCGTTCCCCGCTTGCAGAAGAAGGGGGGAAAAAAACACCGAAAAAATTCCTTCACTCCTCAACCCAAGAATAAATAAATGAATACCAACACATAAAAACGGATTCATTTCCTCTGCAGCATCAGCGCACCGCACAGAAGGCGCTTTTTTTTCCTTTTTTTTTAAGGCTTCTGGTGCTTCCAAGTGCGCAGAGAGAAGTTCGTGACGCAGTTACATTAAATGAGGATGTGGGTCAATGAGATGCGAAACACAACCAGCCTCCCGTTCTTCTGGGGCTCATCACGCTCGCTAACACGAACGACACACACAGTTTTCCACGGTTTTCTCACGACACACGGCGCACACCGAAACGGCAGCTCTGCCTTCGAAAAGTGAAGGAAAGCGGTGAATGCGGCTGGTTCAACTTTACACTTAGCGAAACTAAAAAAAAAGCAAAAAAAACAATGGTAGCGTGTTAACTATATATAATTAAAAAAAGGAAAAATCCCAATAAAGTAAATTAATATTGTCCACTGTTTTTTTTCTTTCTTTTTTTTTTTTTTTTATCTTACCATGGGCGTCAGTATCTCAGAGCAGCCTGTTAAAAATAGCTTGACGGCTCCAGCCTTTCGTCCAACGCGCTTGAGCGATGAACGGAGTTTGTGTGACCGTCCCCGTGGAGATAAACAGTATCCCGCTTGTTCGTGCAGACACTACCCACGGGTGGGTCGTGGCCGTCCGCTTATCTGCGACTTGTTTGTTATGGACTCAGGCGAGACGGGACGTCCTACTAGAGCAGTCAGTCACGTGGTTCCATCAAAACAACCACCGCTGGAGCGCAGCCAAGTGGTAAACAACGTTAACGCAATTTATTACCACACTTAAAACACGCTGCACGTTGCACTCCGCTTGGCAGCACGCAGAAAATGCATAAAAAAGTAAGAAAAAAAACTCCCATTACTACTCCTATAAATGTGTTATACAAATGCATAAAATGTTAATAAAGAGCTTTCTTACCCGCGCAAAACTATAAAATCCACTGATTCCTCGAGTCTCTGGCTCCTGAACCTGCTGCCTCTCTCGGCTGCCTGCGCCTCAGTGTTTCGCTTCTCCCTCTGAGCGCTCAGAAATAGGTCAAATATTTTGGCAGTGGCCGCTATTTCCCCTCGGCTCTCAAATGTGACACACATTCTCGTGTTGTGCTTGCATCACGTTTTATTTTGGCGACGTGCCCACATCCTCCCAAGTCACGTTGAGCTGCAACGTGAGCGGGGCGGACAGACATCTCTATTTGGACTTGTACAGATTTGCCAGTTGGATACGAAGTCCCAACAGAGTGGGGAATAAAAAAAAAACCCGCGAACCTACTTTATAGGATCATTTAGTAAAAGGGGAACTTTTTCTGTCTGCTATTATACCATACCAGTTCACCGACTGACCGCTTGACCAACTTATTCTCATAATAATGGAAGTAATTGAATATACTTAATGCTTTTACACACCGAAGAAAAAAATGTATTAGTTTTTATCTTGTGCCAAAAGATGCATAAAATCGCTTTATATTACTGTGCTGTATATTAGGACTTGACTATTGCAGAAAAGAGCAATGAACTACCAACATACCAGAGCTATAACAGAGACAAAGAATGAGTTTTTTAAGAAGTTAAATAGGTAATTTATTTATTTTAAAAATGCATAACTCATTATCTTTTGGGATTTGATATAAAGTTGAATTTTGGTGTCTGTGGGCTCAATAAAATTTGGCCTTGTGAATAAAGACTTTTGGCCCAATAAGTAAAACATTAACCATGAGAGCACAAAACTGTAGCCCTGTTGTTGTTTCCAGACAAATGGGCATAAGAGCATAAACAAAGAGATGTTCTTTTTTTTTTTTCTCCCAAGAACACTTTCACAGAAAATGCAATTGGATGCACTCAAAACCAGATTTTAAGCTTGAAATTATACTGCATGGATGGAAAAGATTCATTACTTTGGGAACTGAGAGTTTAGATTGCCTTTAACCCTCTGTGGCTTCTCTCCATGTGCTCCACCTCTCCTCTGGCTCTGTGACAGCTGGGATAGGCTCTTCTCTTTGTGAGGTCAGACACTGATTTCAATTCAAGTCAATTTTATTTATATAGCGCCAAATCACAGCAGTCACCTCAAGGTGCTTTATATTGTAAGGTAATAATAAATTACATTATTGTATGTTGTAGGGTAGGGTATTTGGGATGAATTATTATTCATCTCAAAGGTGTTCTATCGGGTTGAGGACTCAACTCAACTGTGCCGGCCAGTCAAGTTCTTCCACACCAAACTCCTTCATCCATGTCTTTACGGTCCTTGATTTGTGCACTGGTGTGCAGTCATGTTGGAACAGGAAGGGGCCCAAACTGTTGGGAGCATAAAATTGTTCCCACACCATAATCCCCCCACTCCACCAAACTTTATGCTTTGCACAATGCAGTCAGACGAGTACCGTTCCCCTGGCAACCACCAAACCCAGTCTCTTCCATCAGATTGCCAAACGGAGCAGCGTGATTCATCACTCCGGAGAACACGTCTCCACTGCTCTAGAGTCCATTGGCAGTGTTCTTTAAACCACTGCATCTGATGCTTTGCATTGCACTTGGTGATGCAGCTGCTCGGCCATGGAAACCCATTCCATGAAGCTCTCTACGCACCGTTCTTGAGCTAATCTGAGGGCCACATGAAGTCTGGAGGTCTGTAGCGACTGACTGCAGAAAAGTTGGCAACCTCTGCGCGCTATGCATCCGCTGGCCCTGCTCTGTGATTTTACGTGGCCTACCACTTTGTTGCCTTCATTCCCTTTTCACAAATGTTTGTAGAAGCAGTCTGCATGCCTAGGCTCTTGCTTTTATACACCTGTGGCCTCTGGAAGTGATTGGATCACCTGAATTCAATGATTTGGATGGCTAAGTGAATACTTTTGGCTACATAGTCTATGGTTGAATTTCAGGGATGTTTAGAGACCCCTCCAGCATGGCTCTTATGTTCTGACAGTCACATCCTTCAATAGATGCGAATAACGTATAACATATTTACTTTTCTATTAACTTGTGATATACAGATGATTTTTTTTTCTCCTTTTTATCTGTAGGCTTGCATCACTTTTGCTTCTTTTGTTTTTCCGACACCTATTTTGACATTCTTTGTTCCCATAACTTAAACACTGTTGTCCTTTTCCTGTTGTAACTGATTCATTCATTCTCCTGTTTCCTATTGCTGCAAAGCCTCTTCACATGGGCAGAAAATTTACTGTTTTGTTGCTTATCAGTGACATAATGTAGAAGTCATCCAAGAGGCCTGTTAGCCAGCCAACAGCCCTCACTCACAAAGGTTATTCAAGGATTTGCAAACACACACACACACGGACTATTTTTAAACTCTTTAGTGCAATGAGTCATTCAAGGCTCATGAAAGTAATATTTTTCCCTCCTCAAGCAATACACACGCAGACAGTGTTCGCTGAGATTTATGAGCTCTTCTGGTTAATAATGCTGTAACAGCAGCAACCCTGGATTTTGTCTTTGTATGTTTGTTCATTGTTTGTGTGTGCGGCGTGTAATGGTGGTGGCCATAAAAGTAGGCATGTCACCACCGTGGAGTGTGGTTTGATTGGAAGTCAGAGCATCCAAAAACTGCCGGGTTATGTTTAGGTTTAATGTTGCTGGAGAAGGTTGCTGAGAGCCACTGAAAAATATCCTTTGGACCAAATAAAAGGATGTGTGTGTGTCCTCTCAGCCGAGCAACATTTATCACAGTGAGGATATCGATGGGAAGATGCAGTTTGTTTTGTTTAATGATTCATTATTTTAGGTCTCTCTCATTGTGAAACTAGTCAATTAGGTTTGTGCCCCAGTTCCCTAATGCCCTACTAATCTGTGTGTCAGGTGGCTTTTTATACACTGTAATATTTGAAGCTTCAGCAGCAGACAATGAGTCCTCAGCAGCATGATCCCTCACTGTTTTGTCAGCTCTCTGACCTGTATTTACAGTCAGCTTATTGTTCCACATTTAATTCCTAATCCTCTTCTTGTTGTCTGCAGTGCTGTGTGTGTTTTGGTGTGCCCACCCTCCTTCCCATTCTTAATCCCATGCTTTATTTTACAATTGCATATGTAGTCATTAAGCCCATTGTCTCACCTCCACGGTCAGTGCCCTTTGAATATATTAGCACTCTTGTAAAACAGCAGTCACATAGTACAATGTGACTTGGTCAGAGGACTGGGAACTGTCATGGTGAGTCTTGTGATTGCAAAAAGAATACAGCCTTTTTTTATTATAATGTTACTAATTCATTGCAGAAACAAAGGGGACAACAGAGAGTCCATTAGGAAACTTACAATACACCTCTTCCAGCTCCAGCCGATCTTTAGCTTTTTTGCTTTTAAAGTTCTTTTTTTTTTGAAAAAAAAAATAGAAATATAGCCAGAAAAATCCTAAGAACTCACTAAAATCTTTCACTGAACCACAGAGACACATTGGCGTAGTCCCTACAAGTGGATATAGTATTTCAGCATAAGATATTTTCATGGAAATGATATACAGTACCAATCAGAAGTTTGGACAAAAGTTTTTCATTATTTAAAAATTGTCTGCATTGTAGATTAATTTTAAAGTCATCCAAACTATGAAGAAATACATACAGAATTATTTAGCAAACAAAAACGTGTTAAACTAAGCAGAGTATGCGTTATATTTTAGATTCTTCCAAGTAGGCCCCTCTTGCTCAGATGACAGTTTTGCACATCTTGGCATTTTCTCAGTCAGCTTTATGAAGTAGTCACCTGGAATGGCATTCAGTTAACAGCTGTGGCTCATCAAGAGTTCATTTCTTGAATTTCTTGCCCTCTTAATGTGTTTGAGACCATCAGTTGTGTTGTGAAGCGGTAGAGTTGGTATATAGTGAATAGTCCTATCTGATTAATGTTCTAACCCATATTATGGCAAGAACTACTCAACTAAGTAAGGAAAAATGACAGTCCGTCATTACTTTAACAAATGAAGGTCAGTCAGTCTGAAAATGTTCAAGAACTTCCTCAATAGTATCCTCAAGTGCGGTCGCAAAATAAAAAAGGAACACAAGGAATGGACGTTAGATCAGTGGAAATCTGTCCTTTGGTCTGATGAGTCCAAGTTTGAGATTTTTGGTTCCAAACACCATGTCTTTGTAAGAGCAGAGGTGACCGGATGGCTCCTACATGTGTAGTTCCCACCGGGAAATATGGAGGAGGAAGTGTGATGGTATGGGGGTGCTTTGCTGGTGACACTGTTGGTGATTTATTCGAAATCCAAGGCACACTTAACCGGCATGGCTACCACAGCGTTCTGCAGTGACATGCCATCCCATCTGGTTTGTGTTCAGTGGGACCATCATTTGTTTTTCAACAGGACAATGACCACAAACACACCTCCAGGCTATGTAGAGGCTATTTGACCAAGAAAGAGGGTGTTGGAGTGTTGCGTCAGATGACCTGGCCTCCACATTCACCTGATCTAAACCCAGCTGAGATGGTTAGACCGCAGAGTGAAGGCAAAGCAGCCAGCAAGTGCTCAGCACCTCTGGGAACTCCTTCAGGACTGTTGGAAAACCATTTCAGGAGATCACCTCATGAAGCTGATTGAGAGAATGCCGAGAGTGTGCAAAGCTGTAATCAAAGCAAAAGGTGCATCTAAGACCTAAAACATATTTTGGCTTAACACTTTTAAGTTTATTACATGATTCCTTATGTTTTCCTTCATGACTTCAGTATTAATTTACAATGTAGGAAAAAAATTTAAATAAATATGTCTTTATCTGATGCATTCAGATAAAGAGTAATGCAAGGCACAGCCTTTATTATGTTAATAAAGACTGTCAGTCACGTTATTCTCCATGGTGACACATAGATAGATAGTCCATAGAGTACACAGGAAGGTGTTACAATGCAAACTCAAGTTAGGCCAGCTCATGTTCCTTCACACCTTCATTCCAGTAAGTACTGCTGTTACTACCTAATATTGTGCCTTGTGGAGCTTAAAATGCACTTTGGTTTCATTCCGGATGAGACTGAGGTTTCAGAAAGCTACATGTCTGGAGGTAATTTTCCAGCGTTGAAGCTTTGGTGCTGAAGATGCTCTTTGGAAAACACCAAAAGAATGTACGGCACGTACTGTACGCCAGTCTCATCGGAGCAGGAAGCTTCTCTGGTGAACGGGGGAAGCTCTGATAGAGAGCAGAAGGCCGAAAAGAACTGATGAGCGGAAGTGCTGGTTCACAGGTGCAGTGCGGGGGTTTCCACATCCTTCTACCCTTGAGCTCCGGAAGCAAACACCGAGAAGAGGCTTACCACAGACAGGAGATTGTTTACATCAGCCATTATTTCCTGACGTACCACAACAAAATGCAAGCAAGGAAAACAAAAAAAGAGACAATTGCATGAGAAGTGGAGATATGGCAGAAAATTACAGGAAGTTGGAAACGATACGGTCTGTGTGTAACGACTCTGAGATGAGCCTTCAGAGCTGCCTGCTTAGTGGGGAGTGTAAAGATGCACAGCCTTACATTTGCTGATTTTCAGTTCATCCATCAATTTTTTTTTCTCCAATTTTTCCAATCCAGTTCAATTTGGGATTGCAGGGAGGTTGGCACGCCTATCCTGGATAGGTCACCAGTCTGTTGCAGAGCTAACACAGAGAGGGATTCACACCATTCACTCTCACATTCACGCCTATGGGCAATTTAGAATCACCAATTAGCCTAACCACTAACTGCATGTGTTTGAACTGTGGAGAAAGCCCACGCAGACCTGGGGAGAACATGTAAACTTCACACAGAAAGGCCCCGGCCAGATGGTGGATTCACACGCAGGACCTCACCATAGACCACCTGACCATCGAGCTGCCCTGATTTTCAATGTAATTTTAGTTACATAGCAAAAAATCACAACAAAAGTTACCACAAGTCGCTGGCATCTACCTCAAGATAGAAACACAAGCTAGAAAAAAATAAGTTTAGCTTAAAAAAAAAAGCTCATTCTTGAGTATAGGAGGGAAGTACACCCCTGTGCAATCCCACATGAAGGTCTAATCATTCCAAATTCAATCACATCTCAATAGTTGCAATATTTCTAAGTTTGCAAACACACAAAGAAATACTTCTAAATGACCTGAAAATAAAGGCCCTGAAGTGAATGAAAAGCAGCCTGATGTATATTGAAGCACATTCTTGGAGAATCTGGCCGGGACTCGCACAGCAAATCTAAATGAGGAAAATGTAACTGCTCCAGAAAAGAGAAGCTTAGAAAGAAGAATGGAAGAGTGTCTCTCCAGAGGTCTCTGTGACATCAGCATCCTTCTGTGCCAAAGACGACTGGGTCTGCATGAAAAATAATTAATAGTGTACTTTGGAGTTCCCCCGGCCCCCACTGTGACCCTGAATTGGATAAGAGGAGGAAAATGGAAATCTAAACTGTTGGTTTTTAATGATATTATTGTTGTAATGCATTTGCTCTAGAGCAATAAAAGTCAAATGAGTGTAGATTAAGTGTTTCTCCTCCAGGGCATACTCCCTTCTCAAATGCAAATGTGTACACACAACAGATAAAGATCTACGCCAGCAGGCAAATCATATTTAGCGGTAGAGATCGCTGTAGGCCTTAACCGTGCACTGGTTACATAAAGTAAAAAAACAGAAGTGAGGATGGGCTGGTGAATGGTGGTGAAAAGTTAATATGTTCAAAGGACAAAGCTACATATGTTTCAACATCATTTGAATTGTGTTTTTAGTGCTTTGCGACAATAATTTTACACACTCGACACAATAATTGTGAAGCTGTTCAGTGAACAGAAACACTTGTTTACCACACATCCATACCATAACCTGAAGTCAGTCGGTTGTTAACTTAGCTTAGCATAAAGACTGAAAATAGAGCTGACCTGGCTTTTTAACCTAACATAGTATAATGTTTTAGATTAGCTAACACAATGTAATGTATTAATCTGCGGACTTCAGAGGTGCTGGTATGTTTTGTTGTTAGGTTTGCTCCAGTTTGACCCGAAATATTTCCCATAGCTATCACCATTTGGTGGCCTCCATAGTATCGTATCACCCCAATAGAGCACTTCACTCTCAGACTGCTGACTTAGGTATTTAAAAGTAAAATAGGAGGCAGAGCCTTCAGCTTTCAGGCCCTTCTTCTGTGGAACCACCTCCCAGTTTGGATTCAGGAGACAGACACCCTCTCTACTTTTAAGATTAGGTTTAGAACTTTCCTCTCTGATAATGCTTATAGTTAGGGCTGGATCAGGTGATCCTGAACCCTCGCTTAGTCCCCACTGACGCTAAGTGCTTGCTCATTGGGGCTCGTCTGATTGTTGGGGCTTTCTCTCTGTTATTATAGGGTCTTTATCTTACAACATAAAGTGCCTTCACTTGATTGTTATGATTTGGTGCTACATAAATAAAATTGAATTAATTTGAAAATCAGCAAATGGAAGGCCATGCATTCAGCTTCAGTGTTAACATTTTGGTTGCTGCCATGTTGGTTGTACCTTAACCGTGTGTTGAGGTTTTGCAGACACATGACTTCTGACTTCTTTTTGAAGCCAGCCTCAAGTGGCACTTACAGTGCAGTTTTTGCCACCTCGTTTGTGGCTATAATCCCCTCAGCCATGCTATATGTAGCCCTATGTAGGCAACAGAAATGTTTCCTTTGGCCGAGTTTTAACATTAACTTGCATGTTTTGTTCTGCAAATCATCAACTCTGCACTTGACAGGATATTAATATTGAAAGGTGACCAACCTTCAAAGCCAAAGGTGGAGTTTAAAATAAATTAAATTTGTGCTGTGTAGAAAAAAGGGTGGGGGAAAAAAAACTGAATATGTGAGCGGGAAGAGTTTCCATCTGAGTGTACACACCCAGCTGTGGAGGCCGCAGGTGGGGTTGTCATGGTGGAGGGGTGAGCTGTATTCTAATTTCATATATGTGTCTATGTTGAAAGAATGTGTGTGAGAGAGCTGGTTTTGGGTCTGAGACCTGAACTGAAGGTTCAGGGTGGCAGCTGGATAGAGCTGGGGGAGCTGGGACGTCACGGTGAATGACTTTAAGACGATATGTGGCCAAAGTGACCCGGACTTTGTTTGTTTTGGGGGCTCCTCGGGGGCTAGCCTTGGGTTTGGCTGTCTAACATACAGATAGGGGACTCTCAGATTTATTTTCTCAGCGTGGCGGAGGCTCGTGCTCGTTTTCTAAGCATCGTGCATGCTGTGTGTTGCCCCTTTGTTTTGTTTTTTCTGTACATTTGAAGTACTTCTTATTCTTTTCAGAACAGCCTGTGCTCTGAGGTGGTGCTCGTTGACATATTGTTTCTGCAGAGTGTTTGTGGGCGTGGGAGAGGGAGGAGGAAGGAGAGGGCTGAAGGGCGGGGCAAGGCCCGTGTAAATCGATCCTTTGTTTTTGTCCCAGCCTGTGTGTGTGTGTGTGTGAGGGACTTGTTTTGGTCTCACTGAGGTTATTTCAATGTCAAAACTAGAGCAAAAGTCGCTGCCCTGCAGCGTTGTGTAGAAGTGAAGTGAAGTGAAGCAAAAACAGAATTACTCCAAAGTGCATGTGTGTTTATTGTGATTGCAGCGTGAATAACTGCAGGAATGATACTGATAAAAGTAGGTGAAGATATATCTAATGTGCCATTCATATCTCAAGGAGGGTTGTCTGTTTCTGCTCCCTGCAGCTGAGCTAAAAAGGTGCTTCAGCTGTTGTGCTTTTTTTGCCCTTATCTACATCTGGTGAACATCTGGTTTCCATCTGACTGGGTAGTGTGTGAGCGTGACAATAGTGCAGCAAAAAAGAATTAGAGAGAAAAAGTGAGGGAGAGGGTATGAAATGTGTTCGTGAGTTTCGATGAGTGTGCGTGACAGGTTGGCTAAGAGGACGAAGGCATATGTGTGTGTGTGTTTGTGTGTGCGCGCGCGCACGCACCTGTGTGCTAACCTTGCCTGCAAGCAATAATCTCAATGCTGCCGTGACAAATTAAGCACAAATCTTTGTTGATATGATTAATCTGCTTGTTTCACAGGGAATTTTTACACTGGAGACGATCAGATCGGAAATCTGCATGGAAGAGTGAGCTGGCAACTTTATCTGTTCTCCACTGTAGATGGAAACCTGCTAAGTATAAAGTGAAGTATTTACACCATCACTGGAAGAAAGAAAGCTGTTGAATAAAGTGCAAAAGGAATCACAGAAGCTAAGTGTGTATCAGATTCTTGCCGAACTTTGGTATGACTAATGATTAAGGTCTCTATCTCTGGAGAAAAGGTCTCTGGGTTTTAGGGGGACAGCAGGAGTCAGTATTAATAATCCTGGGCCACAGGGTATTCATGGTAAGTAAGCCAGGAGGGCTGCTTAGGTACAACATGTGAGGTTTGTATGAACCTGTCAAGGTATGTGTTGTAGATCAATTTTTAAACTGATCAGTCACAACTTTTTAAGCAAAAAAAGGTAAAAGCTTATAGGTTCCAGATTTGGAAATGTGTGTGTGTGTGTGTGTGTGTTTTAATGGTTTTCATAGTTTGTGTCTCTTGTATTGTAATACACTGTACCTTTAAGCTTTAGAGTGTGAAACAACAGCGCTCTCATTGGTAGTCGTGCAAGCTCTTGAATTAAAATTATATTTTTAACACTAGAACATGATTATTGTTGTTATCCATGATTTTTCAAATTTACTGTTTTACAGAAAATCTGGAAAAAAAGGGGCATATTATTATTATTTTAATTAAGACGCCAAATTAGAGTTTTTTTTTTTTTTTGGATGATTCTCTGTAAACCCTAAAAATGGCTGTGTGAGAAAATTCCACCAGATCAGCAGCGATACTCTGACACAGGCACCAACACCCATTTTACTTTCAAAGTCACTTGAATCACCTTTCCTACCCATTCTGATGCTCGGACTGAACTTCAGCAGGTCATCTTGACTATGTCTGTATGCCTAAATGGACTGCGTTGCTGACATGTGATTGGCTGATTAGATATTTGCGTTTATGAGCAGTTGCACAGGTGTACCTAACAAAGTGAGTGTGCATGTAAATGCACACTGAATGTTAGAGTAATACTGCAAAGAGGAAATGCTGGTGCTGTTGTTTACCTTTCCAGTAATATATTTCACAAGCCATTTTCTGCTCCTCTACGTTGTACTGTGCTGCAGACAGTGCTGAGAATATTGCAAACAAGCTGAACAAACGATGATCTTTTTCTACATTAAGCTCTGTTACACAAAAGTCCCTGAGTGCCCAAACCCCCTCCCCAAAATAAACCGCCCCCAATGTGTTTGTGTGTGTGTGTGTGTGTGTGTGTTTATGATAAGAAAGTACTGTATGTGCACAATTCAGGTGCCTTATCAGTGTGTGTGTGAATGTGGCTTGTGGTTAAAAGTACATTGATTGGGCAACAACATTCAAAATGTGATATTAAAAACAATTAGTTACAGATATTTGGTATCTTTGGCAACTTTTGAATCTTACTAAAGTTTTGTGGGCCTTGAATAATGTTTTACTAAACCAACGCTCTTACATGTCAGCGGAGTCGAAGTTGTAAGAGCAACGGTAATAACACAATCCGGTATCTAATAGAAAGAACTCATCATAAAAAAGAATGTCTGTGGGAAAAGGCCCGCTCTGTCCCATGTCTAAACCAAATCCATGAGGTCTTATTAGGCCAGATTGCAGCCAATATATTGTACATGTATAAGTACACTTCCTGTAAGTCATCACACAATATTATCTTTGGCACGAACACTTCAGGAGTGAGTTTCATCTCTGAACCACTTGTTTGTTCCCTTCTTATCCGTTGCTTAGATTTGGTTCTAAGGACAAGGAGGAGCCAGTGTGTAATGAGCTCCCTTGAGAGACCACAAAGACATGTCCTTTTCTCTCTCTTTTTCCACCACTGGTTTAAGTCTGTGTGTGTGTGTGTGTGTGTGTGCAAATATGTTGAAGATTCCACAAAGCTATGATCTGGAACGGTGATCCCGGAGTGGCCGGCGCTGGATATTAGGCTGCAGAGGCGATGGGAGTGCCCGGCTTCCATGGCGGGAAATAATGTCTCTATTCTGTTTGACCGCGAGGGACTGCGATCTGTCCGTCTATACCCTGTCGGCCGCTTCTTTTTTGCCGTAAACGGTTCTACGAGTATTTGTGGAACAGACGCGACTGTGAGGGAGCAAACGTGTGCGTGAGAAAGCGTGTGTGAATGTGAGACAGCAAGACAGGAAGTAACCAGGGGCCCACTCTCAGCCACAAAGTAGTAGTAGTGACTAAAAAGATTCACTTTAAGAGGAAATGAGTTACTGTCGCGTGTGTTTGGGTATAAAATTAAGTGTGTACGTGTGTTATAAACTTCAGAGTAAATATGAATAACCTACAAATGTGTACATACATATTGCAGCTTGTGTGAATAAATTTGCACAGTTTGTGTGATAAGGTGGTGAATTAACTCCTGAGGGGGGCTCACAGTGAAAAACACTGTGATCTTGTCTGTGGTCATGTTGTCTTAGTTATGACCATATAAGCTGTGTGCAAGTAAAAGCTGAGGATATCATGAAGCTTCGGCTTTATTTTGGCATGAATCACATGTCCTATGATGGAACACAGTCCTACCTCTGTAACTTAAATACATATTACATTTCTACATAAGGGAACATAAATAAATACAAATATCTTGCAGTGACTTTTCTGGGTTCTTTATCTTGGCTTCGTGTGTGGTTGAATTTGCATTGCTTTAGAAGAAATGAAGTGGTTCAGTAAATTTTTCTTAGCTGTAGCTCGAGAATGTTCCTCATGAAAGAAAATATACAAGAAAATTGGTGGTGAAAAAAGGTTGAAAATAGCTGACATACTTTTGAAGAAGTCTCCCAGTTGGCATTTCATTGTGTTGCGCCATCTGGTGTTTTGTTGAAGCTACTGCTGTACAGTCTTGTGAAACTATAACACAAAATGTCAGCTTGTCATGGGTTTGTCCTCTTCAGCAGGCAGTGTGGACTCACAGCTCCCTCTGCTGTTCATAACCTTTAACACACTTAAAGTAGGACGTAGGGACTTGTGCAGAAGGAATGGAGAAGGCCATTTGTTTCAGCCAAATTCTGACCCTACCATCCAGGTATTGCCACGGAAACTGAGATCCATTAGACCAGGCAATATTTTTCCAGTCGGGTTTCGTCCGGGTACTCCGGTTTCCTCCCACAGTCCAAAGGCATTCAGTTAGTGGGGTTAGGTTAATTGGTGATTCTAAATTGCTTATAGGTGTGAATGTGAGCGTGAATGGTTGTCTGTCTCTCTCTGTTGGCCCTGCGACAGGTTGTCCACGGTGTACCCTGCCTCTCGCCCTATGACAGCTGGGCCCCAGCCCCCCTGAGACCCTGAGTCGGATAAGCAGAAGAAAATGGATGATCAGATGGAACTGCTGCTCACTGGATATTTTCTCTTTTTTGGACCGTTCTCTGTCCTAGTAGATACTCACTTAAATCACGTTTCTTGCCCACTCTGCTCGGTTTGAACTTCAGCAGGTGGTCTTGACCATGTCTGCATGCCTAAATACACTAAATCGCTGCCATGTGATTGGCTGATTAGATATTTGCAGTTATTTGCATATTAATCAGCAGTTGATGGGGTGTATCTAATGACATGTCTGGTGAGTATGAATATTGTGAGAAGTCAGTGCCTTTCTTTGCATTTGTCCCTACCTCCTACTTTAAGTGTGTTTAAGAGGGCATGACTCAAGTTATATGGGGTAGGGTGGGTGGGGTGTTGTTTTTGTGTTTTTTTTACACTGTACAGCTTTGTGATAATGTAATGGGTGGGCACTGTATTTACAGGGAGGCCTGTCAACATGTGTGCTGTCAGGAAAAATAGGCTTAGCTGCACCCACTGAATAATCAAAACACATGTCCTGTATGTATTAGCTGGTCTCCCAGCTCAACACAGTGAGAGTTTAAAATTTTGGTCCTCGTGGATCAGAGACTGTGAGAGTTCACAATGCTAACAATGCAGTTTGACATTGTTTGATTAGCATCGACACTGAAGCTGTGGTATCACGATTACACTTATTAGGGGTTAGCTCTCTTTCAGTTTACCCACTTTATTTCAATTATATAGCAGCTTAACAGCAAACAGGCTTTTCACCAAAGTACTTAAAGAGAAAAACAGTACACTGCATGTTTACACCTACATCTATTCATCGTGGGCATGAATGTAAAGGTCAATTTGGACTTTAATGATTTCTCTGAACTGTTCCAGTTTCCAGTGTGGAATGATTGAGCAGCACACATCTTTAATGACTTTATTAAACACCCAAACATATCTACATATCAAAGACATATTCCCTGTTCTCAAGGCAGAAAATGGGCACCAGTCTGTATAGGATACAGAGTAAAGTGCATCAGAGTCCTTGGATTTTGACCATTTGTGGAGAATCATTTTCTCTTTTGAAGAACACAAATGAGTTAACCATCCAGTAATAATTCTGTGTTCTCAGTGCAGCCCACATGATTTAATATTTGATAATCTTAGCTTGCTGACACTAACCGAGTGGGTCTTTTTATAATTTGGTGAGTTTATTATTTCATCCAAAGTTAAAATCTGTGTGGACAAACAGGAATTTAATCTTTCACAATCAAAAATCTTCTAATGGTATAAGGAGTAACTACTTGGGTGGTTGCAGATGTCTGAAAATATGAAAACATGCAGAACTGTGCAGAAATATTAAATTTGAATAACATTTAGGGTCACAATTTGCTTCTATGTTAAAAGTAAAATATTTTTTTATTTGAACAATGACACCTTCTGGAACCATAGCTAACACAAGTGCTACAAATCATCTTAATCATGGCTCTGTGCCTGCGTAAAACTAAACCTGCCTGAGAGGAGTTCTTCTTTTAGCAGCTCCCTTTAAGGGTCACAGTGGTTCAGTCTATCCCTAGCATCCTCCTCCATCACACCAACCCTCTGGATGTCCTTTTCCACTGCATCCATGTAACTCCTCTGTGGTCTTCCTTTTTCCCTCCTGCCTTCAGATCCATCTTCAGCTTCACATTTGACTCTAGAATACTTTGGTATACAGAGGAGTTCACGGTTGAGTCAGTGACTGCAAGGTGCCCGGATCCTGCGGCTGCCAAAGAAGCCCAAATCATCTCCCCTCCACCACTGTGCTGTACAGTTGGTATGAGGTGTTCGTGCTGATATGCTGTGTTTGGTTTTCACCAGAATTTGCTTGGACATCCACTTCTGGGAAGACTGTAGAACTGAATGCTCCAGACTAGCAAACTGTCAAAACCTCTGCTTTTATAGAGGTGCTCATGCTTCCTGTTGATCAATTAATCAAGTGCATTTCATTTGCAGCACCTGGCTGCTACTTACCTTCTTAATTGCTTGATTGGAAGCAGCAAGGGTGGACTTAGTTTTATTAAAGATGTCAGATATATTCTTCCCTTATAAGCTGCACAAAGATCTCTCTGACAGTGGTACTGTTAGGGCAGTAACAGCCAGTTTGGCCTGAGGCAGTAATGAATAACATGCGCTGCCATTGACTAACTGAACAGTTGAGTGCTGATAGTAATGATGTGAATGTTAATAAACTCAGTCTGAAATCTCCATCTCCTACGCCTGCTCTCAAAACCCAAAGTATACTAGCTATAGTTGAGTTTGTTTAACAGCTCTATTCAGTGCTCCACGCCTCTGTGCTTGATCTCTCATCCTCAGGTTATGTCACATTCCAAGCAACGTGTTGGGACAGAATGCTCACCTGAAACTGAGAGGAAAGTATCCTGGTACACTCTCATTTCGCTTAGCTGCATCGTAGCTGCAGAATGCCACAGATTTACTGGAGTTGAGTGCTGACTTATTCTTTTCCTCCTGGAAAACTCAGACAGTCTTTGGGCTGAGGAGCCCTTTTAGAACTTGTGAAGCATGGGCTTGTTTTCCTCCTCTGTGGACTTCTGGTGTAAATTTGGGATAAACAAACTCTCCCCCCTGCAGTGATGGCACTGATGAAAACACAGGAAACGATAAGAGCGTGATCACACCTGCATCCTCTCCTCAAATCTCCAATCCACAGCTTCATTTTCACATTTCCTGCTGTGCTTTTTCACTGTTTGTTGTCTTTTCTCTTGCACAGGATCCAGCACGGCCAGTTTCACTGCCTCTCCACTCTGCTTCTCCCTCCCTTTGTCACTGTGTCGATTAACCAGTCAGTGACACGTGGAATTTTTCATTACCTCGCCCCGGGGGCACCATGCTTTTCGTGCCTGTGTACCGTGCTGCTGTTTTTTTTTTTTTCTCAATCCTGCCTTCTCTCCCTCTCTCACACACATGCACAGTCATTCTCTCCCGGGGTATTATTCTGAGTCAGCCAGTAGCAGGCTGTGGTTTGTTGTTTGCGATCAGCCTAGCTGTATGGGGTAGTCGTAGCTGTCAGAGACTGATCAGCTCTCCATGGCCTGTCGTCCCTCCGGCTCTGGCTCCTATACCGTGGTTATCATCCCGCTCAAGACCAGCCTGTACAGTGTGGACGCGCTCCGCTTGTACCTATGGGTGAGAACAGAGGTGGTGTTTGTGTGTGTATGTGCTTACATCATCTATTTTGTCTCCCTGTTTTCAACAGTTTTTATGATGTCATGCTTAAAGAGGTTTGTGTCTATAAGGGTGCATTTTTCTGTAGTTTATCTGGGTTAAATGGCAGCATATCTCACTGTTGAGTTGAACTGGTACAACAAGGAACAACTGCCAAAAAAACACAAACAACTAAAGTGCAGGGATGTAAATTTCAGAAGTGTTATCTGCTGAAAATATTTTTTTAAATTAATCTCCCTGTTAGCTTCTCACTTAACTGCAGGGTCTTTGAAAAGTAAGCAAGCATATTGGACTTTTTAGGCAAATCTAAAGAGGTCAAATCTTCCAAGATTGTCAAGACACACCTGTTTTCATGTCTGCATAAAGCAGATTCTGTGTAACTGCACTGTAAAACAAAGACAAATTTTATTGTGCGCCCAACATGATATCTGCACATTTTTGCTACTGTCTGAGGTTTATTAGGTTTATTCTGCTTTGCAATAAAGTCCACTAATATGCCATGCCGCTTACAGCCCTGTACAACACTTTCACAACAATCAAGCAAACTTTATTGCAGCCACTGTTTTTTGTTTGTTTTTTTTTAAAGTGGGCCAAGTTTTGCAAAGAAGGAGCGTTTGGTTTCTGAGTGCCTCCTGAGCTTGCCTGGCTCAGTATCAGCCAGCTTCTCCTGGCAGATGACGCTCAGACTGAGAATATGTTAGGGTGTAGGATGTGTCTCTGGAAATTAGTGTCTGCAAAGTGCTGAAACAGTAAATTATCAATTCATTCACACCTTTCTGTGCAGTTATATATAATAATATAATAATAAGGTATGCCTGTCACCGACTTCCACCAAAATCAAAGGAGGATATCATGATCTTTGATGCTGTAAGTCTGCTGTTTATTAAAAAAAAAATACACCACCTCATAACATAAGTTTGGCAACTGTGGATTAAGAGGTCGTAATATTAAGATTAACAGCACACCTCACGGATACTGAGAACTTTTCACAACTGTTTTCATTGTTGTATGCAGAACTGAAGTGTGTGTAGAGTCTGCAGAGTCACGCTGCCTTCAGTCAGTCGTTCCACCTTTGCTCCGTGTCCGAGTGCAGTTTTGAGGGTGGCGTGACTCTGCCGTCATCCCAGTGACACATCAGCACATGTCGAGCAAGATCTTCACAGCTTCCTGTTGAAGGCTCGGTGTAACCAGGTTTCCATTAGCTGTGAATCTACTCACAATCAGCAGATGACCAGTAATAAATTTAGACTGCTAACTCTAGATAATAGATTCAGTTCATCTCCTTTATGGATCCCCACCACTTCGTCTCATGTCCCTCTGTGTGTCTTTGTTTAAGCCTATTTAAAGAGCATGTAACCCCACCGGGACTAGACAAAGAACTAAAGGCCTCCTGCGGCTCAGTATTGGCTCTGCTGATGCGCAGTGCCTCTGGGCCTCTGGTTCACATGCTTCTATGAATGAGGCTGACGGTCAAACATGTTAGCCTGACCACCTGGTACCAACAAAATACACAGGAAGATAATTCTATCATCAAACTCAGCTCAAATCCAATTTTTTGCATTTCATTTTGCTTCTTCTTGTTTCAGATTAAGCAGCTGAAGGATCTGGAGAAGGAGAAGGACGCTCTGTGGTCTGGTCTGGAGATTCTGGAGAAGGCTCGGCTCTGGTACCTCCAGCGGCTGGAGGAGAATAGGGCTCGGCAGGACAGCATGGAGAGCAGAAGTGGGTTTGCCTCCAGAAGGGAAGATGCAGCAGAGGTACAGAGAAGGGCCACTTTGATTTTGCTGACATAAGGCATCCCTGTTTTAAATACAAACTACTTACTGAGGAAATCTACTAACTTCAAAAAAGCTTTTCTCCGACTGCATGCCAGTAGTTTGAAAAAAGTCTGAATTGCAACACTTTGTACGATGATATAAAAGCAACATGGATCACAAATGGCTGCCTTATTGTTGAGGATGAAGGATGGAGGTTGCATCAGGCCTTGCCATAAGCTTTAAAGTGCATAGTATGCTGGGGGGGGGTTCACTGAATATATGAACATGCTCATGAGTTCAGCCTCACCACCAAAATAGATACATTTCCTGAAATTTTAACAGTTTTAAGTGTTACATTTTGAACATCTCTTTTATGCATATGCGCTTTTTATTAAGAGCATCCCTCACCAGTCAGGAAGAAAAGACCTATGACTCGGCATATGTTCTGGTGTTTCTAAGCCCCCTAACAGCTCAGTGTCTGTCCTCAGGCTCGGCCCTGCCTCCTCAGGTCTCGTATCCAGCGGGTGAACGGTTCTCTGGGCTCTGTGATGAGCGAACCCAACGCCACGAGCAGCAGCAACCCCTCTCTGCCTGAGGCAGCAGCAGACAGGGACATGCGATGGCACAACTCAGTACTAACTCAGGTAAAGAAACACAAGTCAAGGAGGAGGCAGAAAAAATTGATGTTACTGCACTATAAACGTTTCAAAGTACATTTAAAAAGAAAAATAAAACATTATTATCTTTTTTTTTTTAAACACACACAATACTATTCCATTAACACTAAATACTGGCTGATGTTTGCGCTCTCAGAGTGCTTCTTCTCACCTTCAGTATTTTTACAGCAGTGTTCCTCATGATTTGTCACTTTGTGTAACACTGTCATGCTATCTTGTGTCATTTTTTCCTCTTTAACAGGAGGTGAGGGACGAAAACTGTCAAATATCCCTGCTAGAACAGGAAAAACAAGCTCTCCTCAATAAACTGAAGAACTGCTGACTATAAGCCTACATGTATATTGCACTCCAAACTTATATTTAACTGGATGTCACACAGTTATTTACATGTAAATATGTATTTAAATGAATAAATGACAGCAAATGATGCATCATTTGTGTCTTTGTGTTGTGTGCGGGTGGAGTGAACCAGCTTGACTGAAAAGTTTTTGAATAGCATGACTGACGTGTTGAATGTGCTGCAGTGAGTCAGTAATAGGCTTTATTTATTAGGTCAGCCACCAACGCTTTTCATGACTTTTTCTCCTATTTGCTGTGGCCAAGTACAAACCTGTAGGTTTTAGTTTGTACCGGTTTTAGACAGACTGGACTGACTGAAGATATGTTGGGCAGCACGGTAAGAACTATAAAAGATAAGTTTGGTCAATTAGAACAATTAATTTAGTTCAATTGGTAATGAGGTAGTGCTTAACAAGCTAAGCTAAATAAATAGGTGGTTAGACTAAGTATCTTCAGTTACTCAAACTCTGTTATTAGTGCATTCAACTTAGAGCAAACGGGCCTCAACTACACTGAACATAGTCCACTGCACTTATTCAACCAATGCTTCATTACTTAAAAAATTTAAGGCAACGAGTTACCTTGGTTTTTCTTTAAGTAGATTCAACTTATCTGGGTTTCCAGTGCACAATCATAAGGATTTCATGAGTTTCACTGACTGTTTCTGCAGAGAGTTGGGACCCTTCTTCATAACTCCTGCAGTTCTGCGTGGGATGCTGGAGATCAGCGTCCGGGCCAAATCCTCAATGATGGAGATCCATTCCTGCCTCATCGAAGCTCCAGCTCGATCACAGATTGTGGGCCTCTGCTTTATAAGGACGGACCAGAGTAAAAACCTCCTCCAAGGATCTGGCTGAGCAATCTGGTGCCAGTCTGTGCATTTTTCAGCACGGCAGCTAACGGGCGAAGAGGTCATCAAGTTAACATCATGGATCCGTGGTCAGGAAACTACCCAGATCTTAATCCCAGCCAGGATCTAAGGTCTGTCCTAAAAGAAATCTGAGAAATAATCTAATCCAAATGATAATCTAATTATTTTAAGCGTTTGTTAAAGCAAAGTCATGTTTGAAGTCAAGATGTTGTCCAGCCTGACGCTCAGTGATTGATTCATGTCTTTATTGAACACAAACAACTGACACACAACTATAAGCTCCCCTTTCAGATGAAATTAAGACTAAAATGAAGATCAGACCACATGTGGAGTAAATATTGCAGAAATTAAAATGGTTCATACTTTTTCTTGCAGCTGTATACATACATCTGTGTGTGTCTGTGTGTGTGTGTGTGCTGGGGTGGAAACAATGGAAATTGGTTCTCCTCTCTCGCTGTAACTCTTTGTTTTGCTGAAGCTGTGCCGGGGATATGACTGTGCACTCCTTTATGGTGCCTGAAGAGGAAAGAGAAAAATCACCCCAGCGAGAACAATAGCTGCTGAAAAGTGACAGAGAGACACAAAGACGGGGAGAGAGACGGTTGAAATGGCAGCGCCCGAGATGGATGACGAGAAATTCCATCTCACAGCTTGCTTTTCCTTTCTCCCCCATGTCTGTTGGAAAATGTGACCCAGCTAAAAGCCTGCACATACGCTCTGCTCCTTAGCTTTTTGTTTGTGTAATTGCTTAAGTGCAGCCAATTACCAGATCCTAGAAGAAGAGAATATAAACTCCCAATGAGCGTGAGTAACCTCCAAAAACAAA